>JAVHLU010000615.1:0-52004 GCA_036785755.1 Colletotrichum ledebouriae | reverse complement strand
ATATAATATATTCTTATTAATTTAATTCTTTTGAAAATACTAATTAGTATACTAATACTAGACTAGTTTAGTATTAGTATACTCTATACTAAACTAGCCTAGTACTAGTATACCCTATACTATACTAGCCTAGTATTAGTCTACCCTATACTATACTAATACTAGACTAGTTTCCAACCCTGCCTGGCAGAGCCATAAGATGTCTACTATTCCCCGCTTGTGGCCGTCGACTGGCCACAAATGAGCCAAAAGACGCCATGGCAATAACACCCGCTCCCATTGCCGAAACGACCTGCCAGGGGTTAGCCGTCGACAGAGCATACGGAGCACATTCGCGATGTCGCCTTGTAGGCGGAGGCCCATTACCGCCAATTCAACTCGTGCCTTCCGCCCCTGCACCTTCGGAGTGCTCCATCCAGTCCGGCATAGTCAGTATTCCGAGCCAAGGCGGGTTGAAGGTTCGTCCTACTCCAGTCGGCGACGGTCAACAACAGTAGGATGGGTCATGCCGGTCCACTCCGTACGCGGCCACATGCAGTTCTGTTTTTTTTTTTTGTCCCGCTCCGTGCGACCGTGTCATGGCATCGGACATACTGACGGTCTCGCCGCCTTGCAAGATCGAGCTCTAAGATTCCATCCTCCCTATCTTAGCCTCCCGAGGAGTCGCACCAAAACTCTTCTGGCAAGCTCCGGTTCGTCTCCTTCCGGTGGAGGTCTCACAGCTTGATCCGAGGGCTGGGTTGCCACGACGTACCAGCTGCGGGAGTCGTGAGAGGTCACTCGGTATGCCGGTAAGGCTCGTTCCAGCGGCTGGGTTTGTGACAGGTGTCGGTGTCGAAGATGGCCAACCGCCTCCGTGTGGAGGAGTCTACTTCAGTGGGGGCGTGAGTCTGGACGGAAGGGATCGGAGGCAGGCGGTGTTGAGCTACCGGACAACCCTACATCGGCGGGGTTCGGACGTCATGGACGGGCCGATGGCCTCCGATGTCAAACAAAAAGGAGACATACTTGTCCAGTCGCAATCAGAGACGATATCGGAACAAGACCGTAGACGTATCAAAAGCCTGCCAGTCGAAGATGTAGGCCAGCCTTTCTCGATGACCACAGAGACTAGCAACTGTTGAGTAGGTCGTTGGCGTTGCGACCAGAATCGTCAGCAAATTTATCCACTTCAGATTGATACATATCAGACACAACCTGTTGGACGTTTCGGCCTCAGCGTAGGCATGCTGCCGCTTGGAGTGGATTCGTACGTCGCTACGATTGGGTGGACTGTGTCTTCAGCCTCGGTTGCGAATCGGCGGACGAGCTTCTGCTTTTCAATAATTCATCCTCAAACTGTGTCCGCCGAAAACCTGTGGCCGGCCAGCGGCATGAAAAGCCGTGAGAGAAAGCTGACCGGACAAGTCAACCGCGTTCCCGGAGGACACCCAGATCAGTCGTGATAGACGCAAAATTCTTGTTTTTCCGCAATGCCGATACGAAGACCAGTCATTTACGATTGCCAGGGGCATATGGTTTCCTGATTCCTGACTAATTTTCGATTTCGATCCTCGTACATGACGCACTATCGCGGAGCTTATAAGAGCCCAAGGCTCTAAAATGATCTGGACAGGACCATTTGATGTTCGTATCCGACCCATTTGCGTTTCAGGTCAACTTCGTCAGAAGATGCTTGAACAGATGCACCTTTCTGGACCGCTGAACACGCTATATCCTCCAGGGCTTCTTGAACGTCTTGTAACCGCAATCGTGCCAAGGGTCCCTTCGATCTTTCTAGCTCGTACGAGAAGATTCGCTCTGGCATGGCATTTCTCCCATCATAGCTTCCTGGACGTGGAGATCGGGAGGTAGAATAATTTCGAGATTTCACAGTCGACAGGCTGAGTTCGTTTTTGGACGGGTGCGAATCGGGCTCTCAGCAATCGCCCACAACGCCCCAACAACACGCGGCTACATCCTGATCAAGCTTCATTTGTCTCATCCGAACGGCAGCATGCACTCAAGTTTGGTTAAGCATGCGGCTGACTGCACACGCATGTTTCGATATGCTCGAGATCGCGCGTCCGCGGGTAGTTGCGATGTTACTCGGAAGGTCGCAGGGCGCTTGACGGCTACTTGCCAGAGTGCATCCGGGACAAGTGAGTGAAGTTGTTGACAGATACCCTAGCAAAGTATATGGCGAACCGCAGCTGCGAACACTTGCCAGCTGGGCGCTGAGATTCAGCAAATTGATAGCCTAGCTGGCAGTGACTGGGAGCCCAATGCTACCAAAGAAATCATGCTGGTCAGTGCGGGAACAGACTCTGTTCCATACCTAGTAGGTCATGGAAGCTGATATCGCCAGTAGCTATGAGTCGAGAATGTCATCGACACTGTTGGCTACGTCTGCCGACAGCCAAATCCTCCACAAGCGAAGTCACTTGGCTACATTCTCCGGCAACGGGTGCTTGAAGGACGCGATGGGTCCCTGAAGCCGTATAGGTATATTTCGACAAGACGAACATGAAACAACACTCAAGTGGAGGCCTGTCTTCCTGACGCCAATTAAGAGTTGTCATAGGAATTCCACGTTTGTTACTGCTACGTCCGAGGCTGATTCGACTCAATAATCTGGTAACATCGTAAGTTGGATGACAACACAAGGCAAGGGATTTTAAGCAAGGCACCTCATAACCCAGAAAGTCTGACAATGGATCAGCGGACTGTCTGATCGTTCTGCCTCCCTCCCTCTTGAAATTAATCTATCCCAAGTGGCCATACGCAGGTACAGTTTTGAATCTCGAACCTCGAGGACAGGAAACCGCGCTGCGATATCGAGGCCACCATATCCATTTTCAAACTACGCAATCAAGCGTGAGAAATAAAGCAAAAACGAAAAGAAGCCCAAAACCCACACCCAGCCTCTCGACGGGGCCTGCAGGAGGCGACCGTCTTTCTCCACCCCGCCGTCTCGGCCATCTTCCGGCCGACGTTGGATTAAAGACGCACTCACTCGAGACTCCAGCAAGGAATTGAATAGGCCTGACGATCCCTTATCATTCCCCTCTTTTTCCCCAACTTCAACCCCGGACTTTTGTCCGTACCGCGGGCTGTAGCTCGAGAAATTCCCGGCACCGCGTCCAAGGGGAGATGTCCTTTCTCCGTCTCGTTTTGCCCAGCCGGCTGGTGCTGGACGGTGGCTTTTCTCGGCGGCGCCTCGCTTAAGGCTTAGCTGTCTTGTCTTATCAATCGTTGGTCTGAACCGCGTCAAGCTGCGTCGTCCAATACGGGTCTGTACATGCCCTCCCCGCTCCCCCTCGTCTTATCGTTATGAAACAGCATGTTAGCTTGCGAGAGAAAAGTTGCACAATATGATTGTTTGTCATATTATGGCATATTCGCACGCAATGGAAAACTCAACATGCTTGTCAGCAACAAGCTGCTAGGCTGTGCTGATGACCAAAAGCGGCTTGTAGCTTCTGGGCTTGCGGCGAAAACGTTCAAAAAGTGATGGTCTGCAAGCTAGTTCTGGCTTGCTATATTAGAAGACAAAAGGCTAATTAAACCCAGGATAGGACGGGAAATCATCAGCAACTAGGGCAGTATGCAGGGCATTGCCTAGTGAGACTAATTTCATCCTACGACTCGGCCTGGTTACTTTTTCCCCCAGGATTCGCAACCAAGGATGAGTCAATTGCAGTCATATTTATTGTTTCCTCTTACCTTTCTCGGTAATGTCAGCTTGCGATGTGGGTAGCAGAGGAAGCCTGGTGATTAGTCGCCCTGCGGCGAGCATTTCAGACATCGGTATGGCGATTTGTGTGATCTGCCTTGGCAACCGTTCCATGTGGCTGGCTGTGCAGACCTAGTGAGTTTCCTGCAGATGAACTTGGCATGCTTGACCTAGCGCTGAGTTTCTTCAAAGTACTAGTTCGGGGTATAGGGCTAGCAACATCGCGAGAAGTCAGCGCGAAGAAACCAAAGGCCGGCAGTGCTGAAGGACCGGGCCAACTTCTCGAAAGGCCACAGAAGTAGTAAACTACCAGCCAGGCTTTCCAGAGGACGGCCTGTTGTTGCGTCTTGGCAGTTTACGTAGATGCCAGGTGTGCGGTGTCAAGATAATCTATCCGTTTGTATCCCGCCGTTGCTCCGTCCGTGTCGTAAGCGAGCGCGTCTTAAAAGCAGATGCTTTCTGAAGTAAGGATTTTCCAAAGAATCCTTCGTCAGAATCACTCATTCTGTGTTACCCGGCTTTGCCTCCTTGTTTTTCCGACTTCCTCAAGCCAAGCAAGACAGCATACTCTGCAAGCCCCTCCTTCATCCTCCTGCGCCTCGCGTCTTTGGTCTTGGCAATTTCTGTTTGGTTGAGAGGTGGACATAAGCGACCTGGGGACGTCGCGAAAAGTGGATTTGGTGATCTTCATCTGGGGCGACTCCATGGGCTCGTGAACCCCGGTCCACCACCACCACCCCAGACGAAGGAGTGTACCGACCTTTTGTTTTCGAGGAGAGCCCACACCAATATGCTGCCAAGCTGCGCGAGGGACGAGAGGGAATAGCTCCCTTTGTGGTACCCAACCTCGTGACATAATGCCTGGTGGATGAGGTACCCTCATCGACAAAGCCAGTTTTGTTCGTCCGAGGACAGCGGATTTCAGTGTCGGGGGAATCCTAGATCTGACAAGGGACTGGAGAGATCGCAGGAAGGATAAAGAGGTCACTTCTCCCCTCTATTTTCCGGATGCTCTCTCTCCAGCAGAAGATCCTCACCTCTCTCATCAGCCTTTCTCATAATATTCACACTTACATAATGAAGTCCGCCCTGATCCTCCCCTTCACGACTCTGGCCTCGGCTATCTGCCACCACCGTACGTCTCTCTACACACGCTCCGCCCCCGAGGGAGAAGTCGAGATCGCAAGGTTTGGCTACAATGATCTCACCGGCCCCTTGAACTGGCATGGCCGCAACAACCAGAGCTCAAAGTGCGCGACGGGCACCCACCAGAGCCCGATCAACCTCAACGACACCTCGGCCACGCTCGTCGCCGGCGCGAACTTGGGCTTCGACCTGCCCGCGTACCCCAACGGCGCCCTCTTCGAGAACCTGGGAAGCACGCTCGAAGTGGTCGCGGAGAACGGCACGCTGACGAGAGACGGGAGAAAATACAGCCTCAAGCAGTTCCACTTCCACACGCCCAGCGAGCACCGTATCGAGAGCGAATACTTTCCCATGGAAGTGCACTTCGTCTTTGAGGCGGATGCTGAGGAGAACCAGTGTAAGTCTAGAACAAATGGCTGGTTTACAACACCACATTTCCCCCTGCACCCACCTCTTTCAATCGGGTTGTTCTTGGCGAGAGATAAGAAGGATAAAGAAGAGAGGGGGAAAAAAAAACAGCTGGGTTTCAGGCAAAACTGACTCTTGTCCCCACCCAACAGACTCCACCGGGCCCAGCGCCTCCGTCGTCGGATTCCCGATCGAAGTCGACTACACCTCGCCGTCCCCCTTTCTCGCCAACGTCTTCGCGCACCTCGACGAGGTCGCTGAGCCCGGCTCGCACGCGGAGACGCAGGGTCTCGACTTTGGCGAGCTCGAGGACCTGCTGGCGCGGTCCGACGTGTACCAGTACAGCGGCAGCCTGACGACGCCGCCGTGCACGGAGGGCATCGCGTGGAACGTGGTCGCGGAGCCGTTGACGGTCGACGACGTCACCTTCCGTGCCGCGAAGAAGGTTATGAAGTTCAACTCGCGGTACACGCAGAATGTGCCCGGGCAGAGGAACTTGTTGGACCATTCTAGGGTCATGCTGAACGCCATTTCGCCTTGAGAGGAGTTCGCGGGGGAAAACCGGGGGTACAGGGTAGAGTGTGTTCTGGTCTGCTTGGGTCGACTTGTGATATGACGAAGGCAACTCATAACGGTCATCATTCGGCGTCACTCGGTCGTAAAAAAGATAGCCGGTCTTCACACTAAACACTAAGCTTTTAATTACTTCTTTCGGCCTCTGGCCACTGCATAGTGATTTTACCTGCTTAAGTGCAACAGACCTTCTAACTCCGCGCCTCCTGACAATACACATCGCCCGTTCGGCTCCGATGTAATCGGCCCCGGTGCGGCGCGCGTCCGACTTTGTGCGGTGATATATAGAGGGTTTGCTTGCGAGTAGTAGGAATATATAGGGTTCTTATATTATTTTCCTTAACTAGTAGAGGGCATAGGTTAAAATACCTATATAGTATTTCCTAAATTATGCCCGCGAACTAAGTGAATTTATTATAGTCTTTTTGCGAAGGGGCTGCGGCGTAATTCCGAACTTAATAATTACTTCTTTCTCTAGTAATTACTTATTAAATAAATAATAAGAAAAATAGTTTACATTTCTTAAAAGTTAATTCATCTTAGAGATATTTTAATTATATTTTTCTTTCTAAAAGAATTAGACTATATATTCTAAGTACTCTCAGAAGAGTTCCTAAAAAGCGGCTAATTTTTTATAACCGAGTGTGCGTGTGAGGGAAATGTGTACGGGAGGGCTTAGGCCAGCACATATTGGGGGCCAGGTACACACATGCGGTCATGATCATGGAGAAAGATAATGGACAACAGAAAGCCACGATTTCTACATCATAGCGTGTGAGTCGCAGGGTTTGGTTTTCTTGGCGTACAGGGTCGCAAAATTGGCATTCAGATAAGGCGGGGAGTGTTTTGATGTGGTCTTTATCAATCAGACGTATTAATAACAGTCGTACGAATCATTGCGGTTTGGTGACTGCTTGGTATCAACGCAATCTCAACATAAAAGAGAATCCTCCGAAAACAAATAGTCCAGAACCCCAACATAAAGCTGTCCACCCTGTGAACAGGTGAAGCGAAAAGCCGTTCCAGGTCGCCGCGGAAATCACGCACACAGCTCGCTTCCGGTTTCAGACTTTCGCCTTATCCGCCTAGTTGAAATGGAGGGAAAACGCCGTTCGTTGCCGGTAGAGGTAATTGAGAAACAAACGGATCCAATTCTGACCGGAGCGATGTCACGTCCCATGGGCCGTTTATGTCGTCCCTTCTCCGCAATGCGGCGGCGAGGAACAGGTCGATGGCGACGAGGGTCGTGATAAGCACGATGTTTGATTGGCTCGACCACCCCTAGCTTCAACGGGTTTAAGCTTGGCACAATTTAAGCTCATTGTCCTTACTCGTTGCCTCACTGGCGCCAAGGCACCAGCAAGTCCAATGCCCCTTAGTATTACGAAGGTGAGATGATTGAGTGGAGTACCCAGTAAACTTGGCCGGGGGATGGGGTGAATGGTGGAATGGGGGGATTCCCTTGCACAGACTATTTCTTGTCTGGGGTGACGTGGTGGAAGTTGTGTGAAGGCAGATCTCATCCAACGGTTCCTGTCTTGGCGCCGAGAAGGACTTGCGCGTTGTTTTCCGGTGCCTCTGCGTCAAGCCTGAGAAGGCTTGTGGGATGGGGACACATGCAGTGGAGCAGATCAGGACACCGCAAAGGGGAACACCGGAGGCCGGTTGTTGCGGCTCCCCGCTTGGCGCCATTTTGTCGAAGCCTTTCAGGCCGTTGTGGAGAGTGCGGCCTCGCCGCGTTCTTTGGCGGGCCTGCTACCGGTCGCTTGCGGTGACGGCGACGGCGACGGAGGTTGTTTGCCGGATGTTTTTTGTTTCCTCTTTTTTTTGTGGTCATGGGAAAGAAACATCGCCTCCAACAATCTAATCGCGCTTAAAGACAGCGCGCGCCATGTCGGTGAAGGAGCGTCCACCAAAGAGAAATTGGGAGCTGTGACGCCCGCAGTGCGTGTAGACGTTGACCGTCTGAGAGTGAGATGGCTTTCTCTTGGCTAGACGAGGAGAGTCCTGGGACACTGCCCTTCTGGTGGTGAAGGAATCGACCGAGATGGAGCTCGCGTCAGAGCCCGCACGGCTGCTCTTTGGCCGGGGAGCGTCGAAGTGAGGAACGAGAGATGGAGACATCTTTGTTGTGAGATTGGTCTGTTTAGTCGATTGATTTGATTTGCTTGGTCTGGTCTCAGATGCAATTGAATGTGTCATTCTGATCTGTAGAATCGAGACAAGAATAGGCGATGGATTGGTAGAATCATAGGTAGGCTCGTCTAGACTAAGGGGGCATCCGTCTCTTAAATGCTTGGAAAAGCTCGTCAGTTCTGAATGCGGCTGCACGGCTGCTTACTCTTGGCTCTCGCTGATGTTCGCTTGGTGGGCATGGATTGACGAAGCCATAGGCCTCGGTGGTCTAAAATGCTGTGCCCCGAGTGGCCGTTTACCGACTTGGCCGGGTTGCCGGTGGTATGTAGTGGCCCCACTGAGGCCGGTCGACTGAGTGTATTCGTCCACGGTTACCCCATGAATGCGACCGATTGCAAAGCGCTGGTGGAGATGGCCTCGTAAGGCAGCCCCGAAAGCAGGTTGTGTGAACTCTCCCTTGTGCGTTGTTCTTCCGCATTCGTCCTCACAAACGGCTGTAGTTACACGAGGATCTGCAAGTTGAAACTACTGGGCTGATCGCTGGTTGACGGCCTCAAAGTTGCTGCTAGTGTGCGAGACTAGAGCGAGAGGATAAGGCCAAGCATCAACGGCGTCTTTTGAGGCCATCCAATGACGGCTGCATAAGAAAAGCTGAGTATCACGTTCGTAAACCACCAACGAGTTCCGAGCTTCGTTTGAGAGTGGTCCCCGAAAGATACGAACAAGAGATCCCGAGTCCATGCAATGCTTGCATACCTCGTACCTCCAGTGCGACTGACCATACCTACGAAAGGGATGGTTGGTCGGTATGACGGCGTCGTCAGCAGTGTCGGTTTAGTCATGATCATCCCGCTTGTTCGGACGACACCGATACTTAGCGTCATTTGCGGCTCTCGGCACTGCTGCACGTGATGTTTTTCGAGATTGCTGCCTGCTAAGTCGGGCGCACCGACTTGCACTCAGGCCGCAAGGCAGAAGCCTGTTTTCATTGGTCAGAGGCATATCTAGGTGGAGATGCCTTCCGTACCCAGGGGCACCGGAGCACCAGCCACGTTCCTGAGCTTAGCGGCCCAGAACCTAAAGCTCGCGGGTTACCCCAGATTCGGGTCTGTAGGGCTGAGTGAAGGGTCGAACTGGGGAAGCTTGAGTCTTCAGCCGCCATGATGAGAATGCGCTGATATGGTTTGGTAGTTTTCCCGCTGTTCGCTGTCTAACCTGGGCGGGGAGACCGATATTTGTCGGTGGGACACATCTTCGATGCTCCAAGAGCATTGGGCCCCCTCGTGAGCTGGCAACGGCATAACGTTCAAAGACGGCGCAAAACTGAGGCCCAACAACGAGGAATTTTGAAATGACATCATTGCTGTTGATCGTTCGATGTTTCGCGCACATCTGCGCCGCAGTTCTTGTATCTGCGAAGTCGGTGAGTGGTCTCGGCGGCCAGCGTGCCGTCGCCGCTTCGATAGATAAGACGCAGTGAATCGCAGAGACCCCCCGTCTGAGTAAGACCAGTCCCTCCTTCTCCTCGAGTGTTACCGTTGACGCGATGATGCGACAGTATGTGGTGGACACTCGTCGCCCACTTACCCCGGGCCCGACTTTTTAACCTCGTGCGCCGATGAGCACCGGCAATCCTTGCACGGTGACTAACATGCTTCAGTTCAGGCTTTCGCTGTGTCGGGACGAAAATCGGGCGACAGGACACTGACAATGCCTCGGAAGGTCCAGAATACAGATGAGTTGAGATATTTCAGAAATCAACCCTCTCATGAAATCGTCAAATTGAGGCCGCTGATGGAATTCGGAAAGAAGGGTGTGGCCAATGGCAACACCTCAAAATGGAGACCTCACAGGGGTACGTGAATTGGCGCCCGGGCCAGTTGTGGCTGGTGGATGCACGTGAGACCCACTCTACTGACTCCCGTACCTATTCTCGCCCGAGTGTGAACGCCAGGCGCGCAGCAGGACCGTGAAACGCGCGATGGTGATTTTTCAGCAAGTTTTAACCAAACATCAGCCCGCCGTGTATTTATCTCCACGCCACGAAATATCGCTAGCGACGCATATCGCAGATATCGAGGCTCATTCCATTATTCGTGTTTGCTTTGTCGCAACTCCAATGGCGGACTGTCGTATCGCCACCTGACATCCGCTTCCATTGTTCTTGCCTTCTCCCTGAACGTCGAGAAAGGTACGGCTCCTCGCATCCACCGACCACTTAAGCCCCGCAAACATATTGTCTTGGTACTTTTACCTCGGTCCAAACAAACACTAGATAATTCTTGCAGGGTTGCATTCGCATGCTGACAAACACGTAGCTCTCTTCGCGACCCAAGGCAGCAGTAGCTACTCACCCGCAACGTGCACAAAAACAATCAAACGCGACAGCACGACTGACCAGCACTCTCTCCTGATACCGCAAAGATACCACGATGTCATCCAAACGCAAGCGTGCCATCGAGGATTTCGATCCTAACAAGTCGGATTCTGATGACGAAAACTTCGAACCTGGCGCGAACCAACCTGTCCAGCGAAGCAAGAAGCGATCGCGCGGCTCCAGATCCCACAAAAGTACCTCTGGAGGTGGCAGTCGAAGACGCACGAACCGATACAGAGGCTCCGACATTGAAGATGATGATGAAGACGTCTCCGATAGTATGGGGGAGGGTTCTTTCGTTTCAGAGGAGGAGGAAGAAGAAGATGCCCCTGTCAACGCTGCCGGTCGTCGCGCCAGAAAAGCTGCAACCAAGCACAATAGCTACAAAGAGAGCGAGAGCGACGAGTCTGAGGAAGCTGAAATGTCCGAAGACGAACTCTCTGAGGACCATGCCAAGCCCAAGAAGAAGAAGAAGGAGTCATTGATGATTAAGCTTAGAGTGCCAAAGAATGCTGCTTCGTCTACCGCATCGGCTGCACCGGTCACCAGAAGATCTACCCGTGCTCGTACGGCCGAGTTTGAGGAAGAGCACGTCGAGTTATCAAATTCAGGCAAGCACATGCGCCCAGCCTCGAGAAGCCGAAGCCCGGAGGTCCTCGCTCGTACTCGAAACTCCCGCTCTGTCAAAGGACTAAAGAAGGCACCCGAAACGATTGAGGAAGCAACCCAGGAGAGCAGCTTTCATCGCGAAGAGGACGCCGACGCCGATGAATTGGCTGCCGATGCGGAAGATGCAGCTCCAGACAAAGCAGTCGCGGATAATGTGGAGAAGATTGAGGAAAATGACACTGTCATGGAAGATGCAATCAAAGAATCGACCGAGGTGGATCCGAATGCTGCAGCTGAAGAAGATGATGACGAAGATGAGGGCCCCATTACACGACGGACCCGGGGTAAGAGAGGGAGCGCTTCTGGACCTGCGGCTGCCGAGCCTGAAGATGAACCAAAAGAAGAAGACGGAGGCGAGGCTTCAACACGGCGACTGACCCGCAGAAGTCTTCGAAAGTCCAAATCTGTGCAAGAGCCGAGCAGCGATTTCGAGCCTGGCGAGGAATCTGCAGAAGATGCACCAATGTCAGACTCCTCCAAGAAAAACTCTGGTGATGCTGATGACGGAGACTTCGACAGTCCGGCTCCGCGCGGTAGGGCGGCGAAACCGAAAGGCAGATCCACCAGAAGCTCTAGACGTGGGCCCGAGTCGGGCGATGAAGTTGAGTTGGATCACGACGAGCTCGCCGAAGAGCTCCATGAGCTTCGACAAGATTCTCGCTCTCGTCGTACGCGACGTCCTTCACCCGCCATTATATATCAGGAAACAGCCTCGAAGCGCCGCAGAGCCGCAGCCAAGCCGATGAATTATTTCATGCCGCCGCTTTCTGCCGTTAACATTGAGGAAGAAGACGGTGAAGATCCTGCTCCGACCCCTGCACGCCGTCGCGGTGGCCGAGGAGGCGCAAGCCAAGCTTGGGATCGTGCCCTCAATACCACCTTCGGTCCGTTCGGAGGCGGAGGCGGTGCCGGCTCCTTGCTTGCGGGACCTTGGGGTACTGGTGCTGCTGGAGGAGTCGACTCCGACAGCAGTGACGAGGAGATGGGTGGACGTTCTGGCGCGGCTGGCAACGTAGGCATGACACCTACTTCGGCCGCTGCTCCCGCCGGGCTGCTACCGGGACTTGCGCAGCCCTTGGGTGGCGATGTGGCCGGCGTGGGTGCGACACCCAATGTTGGCAAGATCAAGAACACAAAGGCGCTCGCAGATGCCGATCCTCTCGGCGTCGACCTTAACGTGGACTTCAACCAAGTCGGCGGTCTCCAAGGCCACATCGACCAACTGAAGGAAATGGTCCAACTTCCCCTGCTGTACCCAGAGCTCTTCCAAAAGTTCCATGTTACACCACCGCGCGGTGTCCTTTTTCACGGTCCTCCCGGTACTGGTAAAACTCTGCTTGCCCGAGCGCTAGCCAACTCTGTGGGTATCGGAGGCCGCAAGATTACCTTTTACATGAGGAAGGGTGCCGATGCTCTAAGCAAATGGGTCGGTGAAGCCGAGAAGCAGCTGCGGCTGCTCTTCGAAGAAGCTCGAAGGACGCAGCCAAGTATCATTTTCTTTGATGAAATCGATGGACTAGCTCCAGTGCGCTCTAGTAAGCAGGAACAGATCCACGCGTCAATCGTCTCAACTTTGTTGGCCTTAATGGATGGTATGGATGGCCGGGGTCAGGTCATCGTCATTGGAGCAACTAATCGACCGGACAACATCGACCCTGCCCTCAGAAGACCTGGCAGATTCGATCGAGAATTTTACTTCCCCCTCCCTGACTTAGAAGGCCGTCGATCCATCCTCGAAATCCACACCAAGGATTGGGGTCTCTCGGAGCCTTTCAAGAAGCAGCTTGCCGAGAACACAAAAGGCTATGGCGGTGCTGACCTTCGAGCCCTTTGCACGGAGGCCGCTCTCAATGCCATCCAGAGAACCTACCCGCAAATTTATTCTTCCAAGGACAAGCTCATCGTCAATGCGGACAATATCAGCATCCAAGCCACTGATTTTATGATATCTATCAAGAAAATGATTCCTTCATCCGAAAGATCTGCTGGCACGGGTGCAGCCCCCTTGCCGAAGGGCATCGAGCCACTGCTGCGTGATCAATTCGACTCGATCAAGAAGGCGCTTGACGAAGTCCTTCCCCGCAAGAAGAAGCTGACTGCTTTGGAGGAGGCCATGTACGAGCAGTTTGATGACGAGGATAATGGCTTTGGTCGGGAGGCTCTGCATCAAGAGTTCGAGCGGTCGCGCATCTTCCGTCCGCGCTTCTTGATCCACGGGTTCACTGGCATGGGCCAGAGCTATCTTTCTTCCGCACTACTCCACTACTTTGAGGGCGTTCAAGTGCAGAACTTCGGTCTTCCCAACTTACTTGCGGACGGACGGGTAAGTTACGAGTTCAGACCATTGCTTCAGTATCGCTGACGGTTCGCAGCCAATGGAACAAGTCATTGTCGGCCTCTTCACTGAGGTAAAGAGACACAAGCCAAGCGTCATCTACATCCCCAATATCGAGTCTTGGTATGCCATGCTGCGGGATGGTCTGCCGTTTCAGACATTCAAGGCTATGTTGAAGTCGATTCCGCCTACAGATCCCATTTTGCTGCTTGCCACATCCGAATACGAGGCTGGCGAAGATCTTTATCAAGACCTAGTGCGCGAATTGTTTGCATTCTCTCGCAAGAACCGGCTGCAAATCGAGCGGCCGAAACACGTATGTCTATCACGTTGCCTAGGATGTGCTGTGCTAATAAACCAATAGTCCAACCGCCGTGAATACTTCTCTGCGATCGTTGACAACATCCGCAAGAGCCCGGCAGACTTCCCTGATCCTGCCAATCGGAAGAGGAGGGTTTTGGATCAGCTTCCAGTTGCCCCGCCCCCGCCACCAAAAGTGCCAACTAAGGAGGAGATCAAGGCCATGCAGAAACGTGATCACCAGCTTCTGAACATACTGAAGGTGCAACTGCAGCCAATCATGGACCAGATCAACAGAAAGTACAAAAAGTTCAGGCAGCCTGTCATTCCTCCGAGCCAGCTCGACTATCTCTTCGCCGAGAACCAGGTTAACTACGTGCGCCCTGACTTAGCCGGTATCGAGCCCCGTCCATTTGAGATTGTCAAGGACAAGCACGGCGATGACGTGCTACGAGAGACGTCCTCGGGCAAGACATTTTACAACTTGGAAACCACAACAATCGAGGAGCGGCTTTCAAATGGCTACTATTGTCGACCCAAGGACTTCCTTCGAGACATTAAAGCCCTGGCTAAGGATGCCAAGAATATTGGCGACAAAGAACGAACACTCAAGGCCAATGAACTTGTCAGCAACGTCGAGGTTGATGTCGCTAGTATAGAAGGCAACACGGCTACTGTAGACTGGGAGGCCTTGTATCAGAGACAAATCCAACGAGCGAGGGCCGCCTCCGAGAAGGAGCGCAAGAGAAAGGCTATGCAATCCATCCTCGACCGCGTCCAGACTGACGTTGCCGGTAACGATAGCGATTCGCAGGGCCCAGTCACCATAGGCGAGCGTATCCCTGGGTCAACACATGCTCTAGCCCGCTTCCAGGTCATGAGCCCGAGACCTAGCGGCGGACCTGCAGCTCCTCAGCAAAGCAACGGAACATCAAACCCGTCCCGACTGAGCGACGTGCAAATGAGCGGCGTCGAGGATGACACCACACAAAACAGCTCCTCTATGCAGCCGCCTCAATGGCCTGTACCGGGCAATCAAACGACCGGCGCAACGACTGGAACGGCTCAGGTATCGCAAAAGTCCATGATTACAACTGTGCCTCCCGGCATGTCGCCTTCTGAACTGGCGAATGATGCGTCCACTACTAAGACATCCGACCCGTCACAAAGATCATCGGAGAAATGGAGCACGCAGGCTACCAATGGTGTGCAAGTCGAACAGTTAAGTCAGGGAGACAACTCTCAGCTTCAAGACACGCAAATCCCTCCTGGCATGGCTCCTATAAGCCAAGGCACTTCGAGCGATGAAGCTTGGCCGCACTCCCAAGCACAAGGCATCGCAAGGGGGATTATCCGCTGTGGACCTGGTAGCCAGAATTCGTCGCCTAACAAGTCGAGGAGCTCAGGCGATTTCAAGTCGCACGCGCCGACGCTGATTAATATTCTGAACGACTCGGTCAGCGAAGAAATCAGGAACTCTGGCTCTTCCTCTTCTCAGCAGCAACCTGTCATTCACGAGGGTCAAGTTGAGAACTTCCTCGATGAGCTGACTGAGGGAACTTCTGGCTGCACCATCGAACAGCTCGAACAGATCAATCGTGAGCTCATGGACGAGATATGGCGAACCAGGCATGAGTGGAATCGCATGAAGGTTCTCGGCGACCTAACCAAAGTTTTCAATGAGACCATTAGCGATATTGAGAACATCCAGGGGCTCTTCCAGCAGAGCCAGGAGTCGTGAGAGGAGGCGAATGGTTCGCGATTACTCTGTAAAAATGATACATATTATTTTGGTGTTTTGAAAACTTTGATTCGGGATGACGGGAGAGGGACTGGTGTGGAAGGAACGTGGACAGAGAAAGGGTCTATTAGTTTGCGAGCAAGAGGACAACCTTTTTTTCTTTGATAAAGTACACCATATGAAGACGCAATCGCATCCTGCCCGCGTAGTGCGGCAGGCAATAGAAAACAACTGTATCAAACCGTGCCGCAATATTGTACTGCATTTCATGCACCGTAGGAGTCCGTCTCCACGCAATCAAGAAACAACCCCATCCTGAACAAAAGGCTCATCCCTATAGCTGAGCTACGATTCTACTCTGAAGTAGACGTGCGTGGCCAGTGTGCCAGTAGCCGCGTCATCCAAAGGCAACGTGGCTGTGGTACTTCAAGGTTCTCTTCTTATCCAGATCGCTGATCGTATAGCCGAGATCAATGTTTCCAATGCGACAGGTTACATTAGATCTTCGCTTTCGCGCTGTTGACGCGCTTTCCCTCGTCTTCTTGGTCTTTCACGGTCAAGTCCGGTAGCTCGGCCGGCATGATTCTCCGCGGATTCGACCCCGGCACAAGAGCGTACTTTGAAAAGTCCGTCACGCCAGCGTGGTAGCGCAGGAAGTCTTCGTCGAGGACCAACTCACCGTTCACAGTACCCGCCGGGGCGCGCACGATCGCGAGGACCGCATCTGAGAAGATTGTTGGTTTGCGCAGGTCTTTTGCCTCGTCCGGGTTTGACGCCTGGAACTTTTGAGTAGCCGCTGATTCGATGCCCTAGAGATTACGACAATCAGCCGGAGAACAAACGGCTGACCAGAAAAAAAAAACCCCCCCGTTGCGACTTACCACAGCTGGCCAAATACTGGTGATGGCCATCTCGGACAGCCCCTGCCGCGAGAAGTCCACGGCTAGCCCTTTTGTAAGAACGCTCATTCCCACCTTTCCCATGGCATAAGCCGTCTTGCCGCGGAAGAAACGGCTATAGATGGGCGGGCTGACGACGACGATGCGACCTTTGCCTCCGCGCTTCAGGTGCGGGAGGGAGGTGTGCAGGGTGAGATACAGGCCCTCTGGGTTCACGCGCTGCATGAGCTGGAAACGTTTAGGGGGCGTATTTTCAACCGAGGCCCACCATATCGCGCCCGAGTTATAGACAAGCACATCGAGGCGGGAGTATCTCTGTGCTCGTGTTAGATTGGTATTTTCAGGAAGAAGACAGATGTGCATGAGGGGGAGGGGCGATACGAACTTGTATTGTCTGTTCAACGAGGTTGATGACGCTTTCTGGGTCGCGGACGTCTACTGCGATCGGTGTTGCGTCGCCGCCTGCTTCGTGGATCTCGCGGGCAACTGTGCTGATGGTGGATTGTTGGGAATTGGGGTTTGGTGGGAAAGGGGCGACTTGTGAGGCGTCGCTGGTGGACTTGGCGGCAACGACGACTGGTGCTTATTAGAGATTGGAAGAGGTGTGAAAGGGTGTGGTTTCGAAAGATCATTACCTGCGTAGCCATTATTCGCGAGGTGGATGGCAATTTGGCGGCCGATGCCTCTTGATGCACCTACGACAAGTGCAACTTGGCCGGATCCGCTCATCTTGAGAAATCGGCTTCACTGCGTAAGTAGATACAGGAGAGGATATATTTGAGAGGAGTAGTTGAGCAGCTGAGAAATGGTTTCTCGTCATGCCTTTCGAGCGAGCATGCAACTTTAGTACAGTCTCAAAATAAGGTCGCTGCAATAGTATCCCATTACTTGTGTCTTCGGAACCCGGCTGTTTGGATGTTTTGGTGATCAATGATCGCCAGGTTTAAAATCACCCCGGAGCTACCTAGAGCTAAGGTACCCCAGCTTTTAACAGTGCCGTGGTACCCTACCCCGACGCCAGCTTCACTTCATTCACCCACCATCAATCACCACTTCCTTCTTCACCCAAATTTGATTGCCCAATCGAGCTAAACCACTTCTGTCGATTGCTGTATTCTTCATTTGTCTCTCAACCTGGATTGAGTTTCTGCTTCTTCCTGGTCTAACTGTGTCGTCAACATGGGGGGCAAAGTCGACGTTTACATCGACATTGGTAAGTTCCGGGTCCGCGACAGCTACTCCCGTTTGACTAATGTGTTGTTCAAGCATCACTGTACAGCTACATCGCGTTCTATCACATCATACAGAACCAGGATGCGCTCGCAGCGCATGACGTTAAAGTCGAGTACGTCAACTACTCTCTCGTAAGATGAACCCAGACTGATGAATTCGTTTCCAACAGCCTCCATCCCGTTCTGCTTGGCGGTATAAACGCTGCATCTGGTAGCTTCTCTGACCTGCTCGCACCCGCTCCAAATTGACGATCTCGCAGGAAACAAGCCGCCATGGACGCTCCCAGCCAAGGCCAAGTACGGCACCTTTGATGCCCGCCGCTCCTCAGTCCGCGCCGGCAAGCCCGACATCACAACGCCGTCAAACTTCATGGACCGCAGCATGACGATCCTACCCCTCCGCGCGCTGCACTTCATCAAGAAGAATTATTCGTATTCTTACCAGACTGCCTGGCACTGGTTCCTTCACTGCTTCTGGGAGCCGCCGAACCTGAACCTGACCCAGCCCGACATCCTGGTCAAGGCGCTTGCTGACGCCCCTCGACAGTACCCGCCTCGGCAAGGTGACGGGGCCAAGTTGTTCACTGAGGCCGAGGTGAAGAAGATCATGGAAGGTGCCGCAACACAGGAGATCAAGGACGCGGTCAAGGCCAAGACGCAAGAAGCTATCAAGAGGGGCGCCTTTGGGGCACCTTGGTTTTGGGCTGTGAATGACCAGGGCAAGGCGGAACCTTTCTTCGGTAGCGACAGATTCCATTTCTTGTATGAGTTTTTGGGGGTTCCGTACCAGGATGTTGCCATCCTCCCGCCAGACACGCAGAGGAATGACACGAAATTGTAGTAAGGGTAGTTGAAAACAGGGGGTATCTATTGTTGTTTTCCCATACGTAAACGCCGAAACAAACCTATCATCAAGACGACCAACACATTGAAAATCACAGTGAATTTCATACACGGCCCGCGATCCTTGCGCGCCGGGCCTCTTCCTCTCTCTTCGCCTCGCTGCGCGCCAGGAAATCCTGCCTGTGCGCATACGAGTCCTTTGACCTGCCCGCCAGCTCCAACTCGTCCTTGAGTCCCTCATTGTCGACGAAACCCGCCCAGTCCATCTTGCTCTTCTCGACCGTGTTGAGCTTCTTAGCCTGTGCCTCCTTCTCTCGCGCCTTGATCCGAACCGTCATGCCCAGGTTCAGATCCGACCGCTGGCCCACGATCTCAATCACGGGCTCGAAAGCCGATCGAAAGGCCTTCTTCAAGACCCGTTTCGGTTCCTCGGCCTCGGCGGAGACATCGACAGGAGTGTCCTTGCCGAGTGAGGCAAGGTACAGCTTTGCTTCAGCCGAGTCACGCGCAACAAGCTTCTCTTCCGTCTGGACTTTGCCGGCGAAGTTGTAGGTTCGTTTGATGCGGATCATGTCCGAGGGTTCGGAACTCCGGGCCTCGGCCGGCTCTTGGGTATCCTTCGCTCTCGCGGAGGAGTCGGGTTCTTCGATGGTCTTGTCTTCCGTGGGCTGCGGTGCAGTCTGACCAGATAGCATCTGCGCCCAGATCGCGTCAACGTCTACCGTGACCGGCCCGGATGCGGCCGTCATCTTTTTCTCTGCCTTTCTGTGACAATGTGTTAGAAGAGAGAAGACCTCATGATTCTTGTCACCTGGGTGTCTACTAACTCTGCGGCGCGCATGCTGCGCGTCTTGACCAAGCCTCCTTCGCCCCCCTCATCTTCCTCGATGGGGTGTCCATCGCCGTCCTTTGCCTTCTTGCGCTTCTTCTTCGCCTTCTTGATCAGCGCTTCGTCGCCAGAATTCTCGAAGCCGGCATCGTCTGCTTCGCCGCCGGTGGCGTCGCGTTCGCGTTTACGTTTGTTCGTGGTCGCGGCGTCTTCGCCTTCGTCTCCGGAGTCGTCCGCCTCGGAGTCGACGCCCGCGACGGCGGCATCTTCTGGCGCGAAATCCGAGTCCTGAGAGGAATCGTAGTCTTCTTCGTCGATTGCTGGTTCGGGTGGCATTTTGCGCTGTGGAGTTGAGTGGGTGATTTGAT
Source organism: Colletotrichum ledebouriae (assembly GCA_036785755.1). Classification (NCBI taxonomy): domain Eukaryota; kingdom Fungi; phylum Ascomycota; class Sordariomycetes; order Glomerellales; family Glomerellaceae; genus Colletotrichum; species Colletotrichum ledebouriae. Next base: position 32,433 of record JAVHLU010000615.1, on the reverse strand, counting down.
AGCTATGCGGCACGAATGATTGATGTGAAGATTTGAGCGGCTGTCGTCGGGACAAGCAGCTGCATTCACCGAGCTTTCGGTGAGTCCCGTCTCGGTCTAGCACCAATCCAACCCCGCAATTCCGGAACCAATCAACTTGAACAGCGACTGCCCACCTCCAGGTCTTTCTCACATCTGCATTTTGACAGCATTGTCACCATTTGCTATGTAAGGCATCACTCTTCCGAAAAAGGTCCGACTTTCATAACGCTAGCTGGGAGGCGGGGGTCGACAGTGAAGTCATCGACTCCCTATTTAACGACTCTGAATCGCTCATCTCAGTGCCAGAGACACCCATATGTGCCCGATCGGGAGCAACCCCATTTCAACCGCGCATGCGTTCCCCGCATCCCCTCCGGAAGCTCCCAAACTCTTCAGTGACGGCCAGGTATAAAACTCCTATAATTTAGGGCATGATGCTTTCAGTATAGGACCGCTTCTGTTCTACAAAAGCACCATCTCCAACGATGTCTCCTACCACAGAAGCTCTGACCGAAGCACAAAAAGAGCACTTCAGGACCAAAGGCTGGTTGAAGCTCAGCAACTGTTTCTCAAAACAGCAGGCAGAATGGGTCGCCAAAGATGTATGGACGCGCCTGGGCATGGACCCGAACGACAAGTCGACGTGGAAACACCGGACAAACATGCCTCACCACCGTTCCTTCGACTGCTCCGAGTTCGCTCCCAGAGCCTGGGCGGCCATTTGCGAGGTCTGCGGCGGCGAGGACCGCATCGCGCCCGAGTCTAAGCACTGGAGGGATTCCCTCATTGTGAACCTTGGCAGTCCAGAGTTCGAGGGCCGGGACCAGTCACCCCACGACTTGGACAACTGGCACGTCGATGGAGATTTCTTCGTCCACTATCTCGACTCAGCAGAGCAAGGGCTGCTCGTGATCCCGCTGTTTACCGACATTGTTCCTAGCGGTGGCGGGACGGTGATTTGCCCTGAAGCGATCCCGAAGGTGGCCAAGCACTTGCTGGACCACCCGGACGGGGTCTCGCCGCGGATGATTCCGCGTGGCCACCCTGACTTTGCTGCAGAGCGGAATCTGGACTGGTTCAACTCTCTTGCCAGAAGCTGCGACGAGTTTGTTGAGGCGTGTGGGGAGGTGGGCAACGTTTACCTGCTTCATCCGCTGATGCTGCACAGCGCCTCGCGAAACCAGCTGCGAAAGTTGCGCATCATTACGAACCCGCCAGTGTCACTCAGGGAGCCACACCGCTTTCACCGAGTTGATGGGACCAAGTACAGCTTAGTGGAACAAGCGACACTGCTGGCTTTAGGCAAGGTATCGCTGCCTGAATGGAGAATCACAGCACCTAGGGAGCGGGTTGTTCCGGAGAGACTCAAGATACAGGAGAGGATGAAGCAAGAGGAGCTCCAAAGACTTGCCATTGGTGCATGAGAATCGACACTTTAGCTAAATTCTATGGCACTGTAGTCAAGGTGTCACCTCCTCCTTTGAATATGTGTAACATATCTGTTCTGAATACTAAACTGCGAGCTGTTCTGTTGGGCCAGATCAACCTTCTTATCCCCTCGAGACCGGCAGATATATCATGCGTTCTCTTCCTCTGATGGCTTCTGTCCATGAACGACGTGTCTAGTTATGTATCAGTTTCAGGTCACCTGAAAGCCTCTGGAATAACCTACGCATCATACTGTGAGTGGCAAGCGTGTAGTATCTTGAGCTCCTTGCGAACAGCAGCAAGCTCGACCAATACCTCAGCCGGCGTACGCCCTAGGACGCCGCAGAAGACCCTCATGGTAAAGCCCTCGAGACCTTTCAGGGCTTGCATCACGTTCATCAGGCCCAGCTGCTGATAGTGGGGTTCCTTCGGCCACGGACCAACCGGGACTGCATGTTTCTGATGGAATGTGTTCTCAAATCCAGCATCCGATACCCATCGCTCAAGTTTGGGGCCCGGACTGATCTCACGACCCATCGTTTCCATAGCGCTTAGGAGAGTCTTGCTCTACTTCCGTGCAGCATGCGCATCGGTCAAAGTGCCGTCGGGTGAGTAATATTCACTGTTAATGTCGATGAACTCAGCCCAAACCCCCGGGTTCAAGTTGCTTCGAGGCAATCTGTCAGTGCCGATTCAGTTCTCGCATATTTCCTGAAATTTACTCGTAGACGTTCTTCACAAGCTTTGGCCAATATTTGATGGAGCCAAACATGAATCGACAGAAGACGTAGTCGTGTTTTCTGTCGTTAAGCCAAGGGCTCTTAACATCGTCGACTTCAAACTTGACGTTTGGCGGGACCCTGGCAGGATTGAAAGTCGGCTTACTTGGACATTTGAGAAGCTAGCAAAGCTTAACAGTCAGGTTGAATAGGACTCAGGTCATTCCCGTAGACCTGCCATCCGAAATCAGTGTCATGGGCTTTAACTTAGGAGTATTGGAAATCGCTTACCTGTGCGTTTGGGAAGAGACCACCCATCTCCATCGCCCCCGACTATGTGAGCGTATAGTTATCCATGGAGAAAGCTTTATGTTCACTTACAGATTCCTGTACTTGTTCCCACACCTAGAATGTTGCGCACCTTGTCCTTCTCAGGGGGTGCGAGGTAGAGTAGTTTTCCAAGCAGCTTGAGCACTGTCGCATGAGAAAGATCAAGGCGGTCCATTTCATGACGCACAAGTTAGAAAACGGCAGACCGTGGCTACATCAGACACTACTTACCTTATCGTTGGGCATGACTAATGCTATATTTCGCTCATTATGAGTCTATTAAGATAGGGGCAGGGGACCTATGAAGAGCTGGGCTCTGTAATAAAACGATAGATAAATATAGAACTACTTAAAGTAAAGTAGGTAAATAAATATCTCTCTATAAAGCTAGGTATAATATATCTCAAGAGACTAATTATATAGGCAGGGGCTGCTAGGGGAGAAGGTCTACCCTAGTAGGTAACTTATCCTATATTATATAATAACCCCCGGTTTTAAAAAAAAGTAATTATCACGAAAGGCGAATAGGCGAAGGTTAGCATACTTTAATTACGCTATATTAAGTAGATTCTACGTTAAAGAAGGGAAAAGTCTAACTATAGGCTAGCGTAGCTAGGGAAGGCTAAAGAGTCGCTTAGTAATTATATAACCTATAAGTTATATAATCTGAAATTTAGGTAGGTCTAACCTAGCGCTATAATATTACCCCCCTTTTTACTAGTATTTGCTATCTATAGTAATTAGCTATTATAATATAAATAATTCTCTAAATATATCCCCTTCTTCCTATTCTTATACTTACGCTAAGGCGTCGTTATTATTTATAGTAGCGGGGTTATTATCCTAGGTAGTAGCTAGAAGCTAAGCTAAAAGGTGCTTTAGTAATCCTATAGTAATTAGGTTAGTAGTATAGAAGTCCTATAGCGCTACTAAGGCGTACTTAAAACTTTTAGTATTATACTAAGTAGGGTTATAATTATAACCCCTCTAGTTAGTATAGTACTATAGCTATCTATAATATAACTAGCTAGTAGTTATATATATAACTTTATATTCTAGCTTATTATTAAACTTAATAATAAGAGGGGGGGCCTCGAATTAACTTAGTAGAGGGTCCCTAGTAGCCTTCTAAAGCTTACTAGAATAGAATACTAGGTAATAGTTATATCCCTTTAGTAGGTTAAGTACCTAAGTCCCCCTAGGGCTAGTAGCTTTAATTAGCTATAAGCTATCTTATAGTATTAATAGCTTTAAAGAGCTTTCTTAGCGCTATCCTTCTATTAATATATAGATAGAGTCCCTTATAGCTAAGCTATTAGGCTAATAGTAGTAGTTAGTAGCTTAGGTATAGTAGTATTAAGCTATAGCTATATTTCCTTTAGCAATCCCCTAAGTATTATAGAGGTTTTATATAAGCTACTAGGTATTACTTTAGTTAATTTTCTCTTTTATAGTTAAGAACTTTTATATAAATTAATCCTACTTAAAACTTATCTATAGGAAGTATCCCCTCTTAATCTTAAATAGTATAAGCTTAGTAGTTTTATTAGGTAATATTACTTAAGTAAAATCTATAGCTAGGAGTATTTTGCTTTAATTATCCTAGAATTAGTTTATCTATAGGTATAAGCCTTAGGTTAAGTACTAATTAAGAATTTCTATCTACTTATTAGTCTTAGTATAACTTATTATACTTAATTATATAGTTACGCTATATATCTTATAGAGCTCGTTCTAGAAGTTAGAAGTAAACTAGGGGCCCCTATTAGATATAATTATAATAAGGAACCTAGTATACTAGAAGATATAAGTATAGTATAGCTAGGCGAGGTCCTATACTATAATAGTTTTATAATAAGGGAGAGAAACTATCTTTTTTAATAAGTAGTATATTACTATAAATATATTATTATACTTATAGTAGTTAAGTAGGTAGGATATAAAATCTATTATTATATACTCCTAGGGGTAATCTAGTATAAGTAGGGGCCTTAACTCGCCTAGAGGCTTATCCCTTAGCTTCTAAGCCTAGTAGTAAGTATAGTAGTTATAAATATATTACTTAACGTTAGTAGTTAAGCGGGGCTAGTAATAGCATTCCTTTAGGAGTTTAATAATCTTATTTTAAGCTAGGTATGCTATAAGCCTCTAGTTATAGGCTTTATAGATTAATTTTATATATAGGTCCTCCTCTTCTCATACTATAAGCTTCCTATCTATTATTAGAAGTCTATCTCTTATCTTCTAGTATTCTTTTTCTATAATAATAAGCGTCTTTAGCGCCTTAAGTAATAGTATATCTAGTTTATAGTTTAACTATAGGATCTATTTAACTAGGAGGTAGCCTCGTAGCTTATCCTCTAGCTCTAGGGTATTAATAGTAGCTATAGGATTACTTAGGGTAGCGTTTAGTAGCTAGCGTAGTTTACTTATAACCTCTAGGGATAGATAAGTAAGTAGTAGTAGTACCTAAGTATAGTCTAATTTATAAATAGCTTATTAGGTTTAAAGGTCTTTATTCTTCTATAAGAGGGTATTAGCTAGTATATTTTTATACCCCGGGTAGTACTAGATATAGAAGTTAAAGCTAGTTAAGATACCTAACTAGTAAGCTTAGTGAATATTTAGAAGCCTCTTAGTTATAAAGTAGAGTAGTAGTTAGTAGTTTATAATAACCTCGAAACGCTAGGTAACTATAGAGAGTTTAGCCCTCTATTCTTCTAGCGCTAGGATAATTACTATTATTTTATAGTTATAAATACGGTAGTTTATCTCTATTAGTAATATAGTTTTTAAGAAATAGGTTATAAAGTACTATAGATTATTATTAGGTTATTACTAGAGGAGGGCGGTAGTATAAATAGATTTAGAGGCGTCTATCTTAACTTAGGTTAGTAGCTTAGGCTTCTAATAGCGTAAGATAGGGGCTAATATTAGGGCCTCCTTTAGTATTATAAACGCTACTATATAATTATTATTAAAGTTAAAATAGGCGTCTTTAACTATAAGCCTAGTAAGTAATTAAGCGATCTTTCTATAGTTTATAATAAATTAGTAGTAGAAGTTATAGAACTCTAAGAAGGATTAGACGCTATATACTATAGTTAGTAATTACTAGTCCTTTATTACAGAGACCTTCTTAGGGTTAGAGCTAATCCCTTTAGTTATAATAATAAACCTAAGGTAGCGCGTTATAGTTATACTAAATTTATACTTCTTAATATTAGCTTAAAGCCCTACTCAGCGTAGCTAGTTTAGGACTTTCTTAACGTGCTCCTTATACTAGAGGGGGTCCTCTAAGTAAACTAGGATATCGTCTATATATACTATATAGAAGTTATCTAAGTATTCTATAAGCGTATTATTTATATATCGTTAGTACGTCGCTAGGCTATTATAGAGCCCGAAGGGTAGAACCTTATACTTATAAGAGCTATAGCGGGTACGGAACGTTATTAAGTCTTTTAAGTTAGGGTAGATATAAATTTAGTAGAACGCTTAGTAGATATCGATCTTTATAAATACTTTAGCTTAGCTAATTTAGCTTAGCTAATTTAGCTTAGCTAATTTAGCTTAGCGTTTTATTAATTAGAGGTAATAGGTACTAGTCTTTCTTAATAAACCCGTTTAGCTTCTAAAAGTTAATATAAAACCTTAGGTAACTATTAGCTTTTTAAATAAATAGTATTAAGGATATAAATAGAGCGTTACTTAGCGCTATAAAGCCCTTCTTTAGGTTCTTAAGGAGGTACTATTAGGTAGCCTCGAGTTCTAGTAATAATTACTTATATAATAGGTAGAAGGTTAGCTATTTCTTTATACCTAGCTCTAGTTTAATTTAGTAGTTATAAGAGTAGTAGGGAGGTAATATATTACTAGTAGTCTTACTAAAGCAATCTTTCTAGCTCTAGAGGTATAATAAAAGCCTCTTATTAATTAAGTATTAGTTTTTAGCTTTATTAACCTCTAGTAGACTTATATCTTTTTCTTCTTCCTCTTACTTATTAGTAATTATTAGGTCGAGCTTATATAGTAATATAAAGCCTAATTTAATATTAGCACGCTTTAGGTTCCTCTTAAACCCTATAGCGCTAATAAGCGCTATATCGAGGTCCTTCTTTACTTACTAGGCCTCGAGGCTAAAGGGTTTAGGCTTCCTATATAGTATAGGCTAGGCTTAGTTAGTAGTTAGTACTCCCTTTAACGCTATATTTATCTTCTATAAGTTATTATTATATCCCGAGTCCTTAGGCGTATTACTTTACTATAGGATCTTTATAGGGGTTTTTAGCTTACTTCCTATAGCTTTTTAGGCGTTATAAAGCTACTCCTCAGCTTTAAATATAGCTTAATAGCGTTCTATATTAAGTTAATACTTAATATCGATTTTAGTAGGTTAAAGGAGGTCCTTAGTATCTTATATAATTATTCAAAGGAGGTCCTAGGCTATAGGAATATTACTTAGCTAATATAAGCGCTAATAGTATATATTTATACTAATATTATAGTAATTAAACTATAAGTAGCTAAGGATAAGGTTATATCCCCTTATATTAAGTTAGAGGAGGGGTATTTATATTAATTCTTAGCGGTCTACTTATATATAAGTTATCTATACCTTAGTTATAATATCTAATAGCTTACTATTAAACCTAGTAGCTAGGATAGGATATTATAACTTATCGCGTTTAGTATAGTAAAAATCCCTTAATAAGGGGGTTATATAGGTATTTATAAAAGTATAGCTATTTATTCTAGTATTAAGAAAGGCCTTAAGATAAATACTATATTTATTATAAACTATAACTAACTCTTTCTCTAGTAGTTTACTATTAATTAGTTATTATAAGTTAATAGATATTATTACTAATTACTAATCTCTTTAGCTCTCCCCTAATAGGGAGTCTACTTTTACTAGGGGCTCTAGTTTTCTACTAGCTCTAGGTTATTACTAGTAGCTTTAGTAGGCTTAGTAATACTTATAGTAGCTTTAGCCTTTTTATAGGGGTAATCCCGCGAGGTATAGCTAGTATTAATATAGATAAAGTAGGCGCCCTAGTTATAAAGCTTTTTATATAGAGCCTTAGGAATATAACCCTAGTTAGTATAAGCTTAGGTATAGGGGTTTCCTCTACTAGAGGGTTTAGCGCGGGCTACTAAAGCAGAGCCCTATATAGTAGTTTAGTTAGATAAGCAGGTATTAGAAGGCGCTATAATATAAGCTATAATATAAACCTAAGTAGTATAGTCCTAGAAGTTAAGGGTGCTATTTATATAATAAATAGAGCACTAATTCTAGAGGGATATAGGTAGCTTCTTATAGAACTTCTAGCGCTACTAAGACTCTAGGAGCTTAGCTTTATAAATAAGCTTAGTAAAAGTAGCTCGTTTAACCTAGATATTCTTAAATAAGATAGTAAGGCGTTAAGCTTTATCTAGGCCTTATTATACTAAACTAAGTTAATAAAAATATCTTTTAGCTTTTTAATAAGCTATTTTACTATAGTAAGCTAGGGTAGGTCCCTTAAGAGAAGAGGGGATAAGATATTATAAGTAGTTCCTCCTAGGCGTAAGAGTATATACTTAAAGCGTTAGGAGTTATTATAATACTCCTTATTATTAAGGCGTGTTTTAATATAAATAAGCTAGGTATTAAACTTCGGGTACTTAGAGTTAGTACTCTTAATACTTATAAAGATAGGGACCTTAGGTATCTTAGTAGCCCGGGTACTATTACTACTAATAGTTAATAAGGGCGAGCTAGAGCAAACCTAACTCTTAAGGTGCGTTATTTAGTTAAGGATTACCTAAAGCGTAGTATTATAGTTACTAGAGGGAGGGTTTATAGGGGGAGGTATAGTAGTTATATTATATTTAAAGCGCTAGAGTAGGGCCTTATTAGTATCCCTTACCTTATCCCGCTCCTTAATAATAGTAATAGCGTTGCGTCTAGCCTAATTACGCTCCTTATAGTAATATCTAAGTATAGTAAACTACTTAGCGTTATTACTAGTAGCGTAGGCATTATCTAAACGCTCCTAGAGCTCTTAATTCTTATATTCTAAGTAGAGGGCGGTATTATATAGTATATAAAGGTTATTACTTATAATAATATATCTAGTATATAAGGCTTAAGACTTAGTACCTTAAGTAGCTCTCTTTATAAGCTAGTCTTAAATCTAGGTAAGGGTTAACTCGGGGTTATTCTAAAATAGCTATATTATATTATTAAGGGTAAGGGTAATCTTCTAGCCCTCGCCTAGGTAATTATAATTAATAACGAGGAGGTTAGAGAACTTTTATAATTTAGTAATAGCGCTTTAGGCTAGGCTCTTATATCCCTTAGTATTAAGGTTTATAAATAAGTTTTTAATAGGCTACTTATATATAGGTTTATTTAGGTTAAAAACCTTTAGGTCCTCGCATAAGGGGGTATTATAGTTAGGTAGCGTAGTATATTAGTATTAAAAGGCCTTAATATAAGGCTCTAGAAGCCTTCTAGTATTACGTATAAGCGTGGTTATAGCTTTATAACTATAGCTAGCTAGTTAGGTCTTATTTAGTATATTATTATAAGGTAGAGGGGAGGTATTAATTAAATTCGGGTTAGTTAGGGTATAGATTAGTTAGCTTAGCGCTTAGTCGGGTGCTATACTTATATTAGTTAATTAATAGGGTAGGGGTAGTAATAGTTAATTAAGATATTATACTTCTATCTCTAGAGAATAGGTAGATAAATATAGAATAGTATTATAAATAGCAAATAGGCGAAGGTTAGTATACTTTAATTACGCTATATTAAGTAGATTCTATATTAAAGAAGGGAAAAGTCTAACTATAGGCTAGTGTAGCTAGGGAAGGCTAAAGAGTCGCTTAGTGATCACGTGACCTATAAGTCACGTGATCTGAAATTTAGGTAGGTCTAACCTAGCGCTATGATATAATATCCTTATTATAAATAACTAAATAAATAAAATAATTAAATAAAACTAAATAAATAATTCCCTATTAATCTTATAATAAATCTATCTATCTCTATTTATATTTATAATTCTAATCTTATACTTCTTTTACTATTAAATATCTATAAGGTATTCTCTAGGTTACTTATTATCTTATATAATCTAAGATATAGATATAGATTAGTTTATAGAACGTATATTATTAGTTTCTGTTGGAAATAGAATAAGATTTTATCTAATCCTATCCTTAAAGCCCTATATCTCTATAACCGTTAAAGGTATAAGGAAAATAAAGGATATATTTAAAATCCTTATCTTATTCTATATCGAACGGTATATAGTTATATACTATATAATAAGAGGTTATACGTTTATCTAGGATAATAAGATAAAATCAAACCTCAAGGTTTAACTAAATCTAATAAGATTTAACTAAATAGGTTTAAGATATTAATCCGGTATATAAGGTTTAAACTAGCTAAACCTAGCTATAATAAGCTTAAACTAGCTATATTATACTTTATTACTACTTCCGGAGCTTCCGGAGTATTAACTATATATACCTACCTTTTTTCCTAGCTTTTCTATACTTTAGAAAATAGACAATAATTCAATATATTTACCTATTTTAAATCTCAACTTCCCTTCGAAATATCACGCCGTGCTTACAGTTTCTAGCTTAAGGTTCTAGTTATTTTAGTTAGTAAATAAGGTTTCTATAGATTATAGTAATAAGGTTTCTGTAGATTATATATTATAAGGTCCTAGCTAGTTACTTATTAATCTTTAGTACCCTAATTATTATTAGCTTACTAACTAGTTATATTACTTATTACCTTAGTTTAAGGAATTATTACTCTAGTTGTTATATCCTAAGTTATTAATAGCTTATAATTAGGTTAGGTAGCCCTTAGGGTAGCTTAAGCTATATTAATTTGTATTCTAAGATATTACTAAGCTTTTAACTTATCCTTAGAACTTATAATAATATTATATTAATTAGGTTAAATATTATCCTTAATCTATCTATAAGTATAATAAATACTAGTAGCGATATAAAAAAGCTATTTATTATTAGTAGTTTTACTTTCTTATTATCTAGTAGTAGCTAGCTTAGTTATTAGATTAGTATTCTACTAATATATATTAAATATTACCTTAATTAGAAGAGGTATATAATAGAAAAACTTATAATAAGGGCCTTAATATAGTTTATAAAACTTTAGGTATATAGAAGCCTTCTTTCTAAACTAGTTTTATAGTTAGTTCTCTACTTATCTATCCATATATTTCTTAGTTTCTTATTTATAATTAACCTAAATATAGCTATCCTAGAGGTAATATTTATAAAAAAAGTATATAGCTTAGGTTTTTAAAAAGTTAAGTAATATTAATATATTAATAGTTAAAATACTAGTTCTGGTAATTAATAATAAGGTTAGATATTATAAGGCTAGCTTATAGAGCTATATTATTAACTTTCTTAGCCTATTTATATATACTAAGAATTATAATTATTATATCTCTTATGCAAGTTATAGTAACTACTATACGCAGGTATTATTAAAAAACCCTAGTAACTCTAAGTAAATTATATTAGAAATAATAATATTCGCTTCTACTAATATTAAGTTATTAACTATTTTAAATTAGATATTATTCTTAATAAATTAATTAGCTATAATTTTAGCCTATTTATATTTATAGGCTATTAGCTAGCTTAAGTAGCTAATATTTACTATTAAGTTACTTTATTTACTATTATATAATATTAAGTTGAGTTCGGAATTACGCCGCAGCCCCTTCGCAAAAAGACTATAATAAATTTACCTAGTTTATAAGTATAATTCGGGAAATACTATATAGGTATTTTAACCTATACCTTCTACTAGTCAAGGAAAATAATATAGGAACCCTATATATTCCTACTACTTATAAGTAAACCCTCTAAATATTATATAATCGGACGCGCGCTATACTAGGGCTAATTATATTAGAGCTAAATAGGCTACTAAGGCTCTCGTAGTAATACCCTTATTAAACCTTCTAGTAAGGTAAAAGCTACTATATAAGATAACTCCTTAACCTAAAAGGTCGACCTTCTAGTAAGGTGCTATAAATATTACTATACAAGAGGTAACTCCTTAACTAAAGAGGTCTTTCCTAAGAGGTTCTTATAGCTAGAAGTATAAGAAGCTCTATTATAAGTAGGGCTTTATACCTCTCCCTCTTCCTTATCCTTATCCTTATAACCTATAATAAATCCTTGTGTGGCGGAGTGGTTAATAAAGGAGCGGGTTTTATCGATCGCATCGAGGCTAAACTCTCTAGCGATCCCCTCTGCGTTATTTATGCTAAAGGGCATGCCTCGCTCAGGCTTAGTATATTTATATATAGGGTCTAGTGCTAATATAGTTAAGGGATAAGGATAAGGATAAGGGAGAGGTATAAGGCCCTACTTATAAAGCTTCTTATACTTCTAGTTATAAGAACCTCTTAGGAAAGACCTCTCTAGTTAAGGAGTTACCTCTTATATAATAGTATTTATAATACCTTTAGTACCTTACTAGAAAGTTAACTTTTTAGGTTAAGGAGTTATCTTATATAATAGCTTTCGTAGCACCTTACTAGAAGGTTTAGCGAGGGCGTTACTACGAGAGCTTTAGTAGCCCGTTTAGCTCTAATATAATTAGCCCTAGTATAGCGCGTATCTAACTTTATATAGTAATATTTAGAGGGTTTACTTATAAGTAGTAGGAATATATAGGGTTCCTATATTATTTTCCTTAACTAGTAGAGGGTATAGGTTAAAATACCTATATAGTATTTCCCGAATTATGCCTGCGAACTAGGTGAATTTATTATAGTCTTTTTGCGAAGGGGCTGCGGCGTAATTCCGAGCTCAATAATAAATCCTTAACTATATTAATACTAGACCTTATATATAAATATACTAAGCCTAAGCGAGGTATACCTTTTAATATAAATAATATAGAGGGGGTTACTAGAGAGTTTAGCCTTAATATAATTAATAAAACCCGCTCCTTTATTACCTACTCCGCTATATATAGAGAGTATATTATTAGTATAGCCCTTAAGAGGGCTTACCTTAATACCCCTATAAGGGACTCTATAAGGCGTAATAGTATTAAAGCTAAGTAAGTAAACTTAGTAGTAGAAGTTTAGTAGGTTATTATATACCCTATAGAGTAGCCCTTCTTTAAGCAGGTCCTTTATATTACTAAAGTAGAGGCAGCCTAGGCAGCCTAGGCGAACGTTAGTAAGTATAGCTTATACTAACTAATAGAGAGAGCATTGCTAACAATAGTAAAGCTATAAAGGCGTTAGCTAACCTAATCGAATAAGAGGACTATAAAGATAGTAACGACTTCTAGCGGATAAAGCAGTAATAGAGGCGGTATTTAATAGCAGCGCAGGTAGTACGCGAGAGGATAAGTCGATAGTTTTATAGTTTAAATAATTAAAAACCACGTTATTATTAATATAAAGTTAAAGATCGTAAGGCTATTAATAGGCACGTATAAGTATAGCTATAGTTAGGAAAGTTATAATCACGTGACCGAAGGCTGTGTATTATTAGGAGGCGCGGAGTTAGAAGGTCTATTGCACTTAAGCAGGTAAAATCACTATGTAGTGGCTAGAGGCCCTATTATATAATATAAATAGGAAACTTCTTATAAATAAGGTAAGGATTGGTTAGAAGGTATAGTTTTAATTAGTAATATTAATTCTAAATATACCTACCTTCTATTTATTACCTTTAGTAGTATTAATAATAAAACTATTTATAATAGGCTTATTAAGATAAAATAGTTTCTTATCTAGGTCTCTAAAGAAGTTTACTATATTATTTCTACTATAGATAATATTTATTTTCTTATTATATAGATTTTCTATAGCCTATATAGTAATTCTACTATAGTTTTATTAGTTAATAAGAAAGATAGCTACTAAAGCTCTAGCTATTTATATATAAGAAAGGAAAGAAATAAGTTATTAAGATAAGAAGGAAGCTTAATAGTCCTAGTTATTATATAATTTAGATATTAATCTAAACTAGACTATATCCCCTATTATAATAACAAGCTTTAGGTTATAATATAATAATACTATCTATTATTATACTTCTAGTATATACCCTACCTTATTAATAAAAATAATAGATAGTAACTATATACCTTTACCTTTATTATAAATAGATATATAGTTAGTAACTATATATAGTATTATAATAATAAATCAGACTTAAGGTAAAACTATAGCGATTAGTATATTTATTTTAGTAATAGCATAAGCTTATTTATCTAGGGTCTATTTAGGCTTATCTCATAGCTCTATTAGTATCTTAAATATAATATCTCTATTATCCTTTACTTTTTCTATTATAAATAAGTACTATATAGCTATGGAGTTTAGATTTACTAAAAGGTATTTATAATTATTCCAGTTATTAGCTATATTTATAAAGTTAGTAATTATAGGGATTATACTACTAATATTAACTTAGACTTTATCTAGGTTATTCTATTAGCTATATCTTATAGTTATTACTATAGTAGCTTAATAAGTATAGAAATAGTAAATACTCTTAGGGCTATTAAATATAGTCTTTAACTTAGTAATTGTATTATTATAAAGCTTATTAGAGTATAGTAACTAGATTACTTTAATAGAGTTATTATTACTTAGTGCTAAGGTAATCTTAAGTATAGCTAATATTTTTTTAAACCTAGGCTATTATTAAATATAAGTAATTAAGCTAGGTAGTACTATAGCGTTATAGTTAGTATATTATATAGTAATTAGAAATCTAATTATTAAAGTTCTAATAGGTCTTAGTAGATGTTATATTATTAGGTAGTAGAGAACTATAATATAGAATATTAGATTATATTCTAATATAAACCCTTAGGGGCTATAGATATTCTAGAAATCGCTAGTATCTTAGTTTTAATCATATCTTATAGGATCTTAACATAAAAAGCTATTACTAAATATTATATTAATTAATTATTTAAGGTTAGTATTATTTTATAGGTAATTAATAATATCTTACTAGGGAGGGAAGAGGGCTAGTAGTACTTTAAAACCTAATAGCTATCCTTATTTATAGGGAACCTAGATAGATAGGTAGATTATATCTATAGGACCTTCTAAAGGAGGGGGAATTTAGCTTACTAGGTAAGAGAGTAAGTTCTTATAAGCTAGTATAATAAGGTTAGTCTTAGTAAAGGTTTATATTAGTATATTAAGCTATTTACTCTTATTTAAGTAAAAAGGGAAAAGTTAGAGTAATAAGCTAGTAGCTATAAGTATATATATATCTTCTAAACTTATATTATTAGAGAGAATATTTATTAATTAAGTAGGTAAATAGTTTAGAAGGGTAGTAATAATATTAGTAATTATATTAGTATCTTAGTTATCTTTAGCTTCTTTATAGATATTATTAAGTATATTATATAAAATAGCGTTATATCTAGATAATAGTTCTAGTACTCTCGCGATAAGGTAGTTACGCGTGCGTTATATAGGGGTATTATTATTAGACTTATCTAGGGGAAGGTCTTAGGGTTTAAGAGGGGATATATTAGATAAGATAATAGTAAATATTATACTAATATCTAATATAAGTAAGTTAATAAATAAAAAGTCTAGCTTAATAATACTAAGGTAATATTAAATAGTAGTATCTAGTTCTAAGCTATATTTAAATCTATATAATAATTATACTAATTATAAGTTAAGTAATAGAATTACTTAATTAAAAATATAAGTTTCTAACTTAGCTACTCTATTATTATCTACTTTAAATTTTTTATAGCTAGATACTTACATAGTAGCTATATATAAGGTATTTATAAGAAAGATAGGTTAAGCTAATACTAGTAGTAAAGGCTTCTTAGTACTAGGCTAAATTATTTTCTAATTAAGTTAATATAGGTTTTTAAGATCTTTAAAGTAGTAAGATATAGGTATTCAAACTTAAGATAAGTTATCTACTAAATTATAAATATTATTTATAATTAAAAAAGAAATTAGGAAATACTTATTTAATTAGGGGGAAGGATAATTATTAGTTTTATATTAGAGTCTTTTATTATAATATTCTTCTACTATTTATTAAGATATTCTTATATTACTATATTACTAGTGTTAACTAGATAAGAGCTAACTAAGTTTATTTATAATCTACTATAACCTTAATAATAACATAATTATATAGCTTTTAGGTATCTAATATTAGTAATAAGGAAGAGGCGTTATTCTAATTAGCTACTCTAATAGTAAGGATAGAAGTAAGAGTATAAATTAGAATTCTAATTCTAATAAAGTAGAAGTATTTACTTTTTATTTAATAGTAATATAAAATTCTGAGCTTACTAGAGAGGGTTATAAACTTAAGAAGAGTAAGTAGAGTATAGGTACTACCTAGGTCTAATCCTACTTTAGTAAGTATTAATAGAAAGTATCTTATAATAAGTTTATTTATCCTAAGTAAGTATATAACCTTAAGAGACTCTAATAATATATCTTTAGCTTTTATAACGACTTATTAGATATCTAGAGATAATATACTAATTTTAGAAATATTAGCTATATTATACTTATATTATCTCTTATATAAGATATTAATTAGAAGGTTATTAATAATATAAGCGATATTTAGAGCCTCTAGTAGTGCTATAAACTTTAGAGTCTTACCTTTATAATAGGTCATATTAATATAAAGATATAGAGGTAAGTCTTTATTATAATCTAGTTTATCTTCCTAAGGATTAATAGGTTTAATAAAGGTATAGTTAGTAACTTTATTCTTACTAAGTAAATTATCCTTATTATTAAGTTACTAGTTAGTAGTTATATTTCCCTAAATATTATTAACTTATAAGGTAGTAGTTCCCTAATTATCCTTATATTAAATTATATTTCCCTAGCTATGATTAACTTGCTAGGTTATACCTCCCTAGCTATTATTAACTTATAGCGAGGTCTAACTATTAATAGTAACTATATTATTATTAGTTATAAGTTAGTTATTAGACTTAGCTTATTTAATAACTAACTATTACTTACTAGTCTTATCTAGGTTAGGTAGGTCTCTAGAGATAGTTAACTAAGATCGCTAATACTTAGCTATTAGGGTATATCTATCTAGAGATAGGTAGTAAGTATAATTTATAGATTTTTACTAGAGCTGTTTATTTAATATATACTAGAGGGGATTAGTAATAATTAGGTTACTAGTAACGAAGCGCTAGAAGGATTTACTATTAGGGGTAGATATAAACTACTTAGTAATATCTATTATTTAGGAATAATATTATAATTAGGGTTATCATTACGTTAAAGGTAATAATACGTATTATATAGTATTAAGGGTAAAGTTAATAATAAATTAGTATAAGGTAATAGTAATATAAATATAAGAAGGGGTAAGTTATAAGAAGAGTTATATTAGAGGTATTTTTTTACATAAATAATAAAAAATTAAAAGTTATAAGTAAGTAAAAAAGTAAATAAAGTAAATAATTAGTAATAGGAGAGTAGGTAGGTAAAAAGGTATTAAAAGTAGGAAGGAGGAGGTTAGTAAAAGTAGGTCTATAATAGTTAATATAGTAATAGAAGGAGATTACTAATATTTTTAAAAGAAGGTAAAAGAATTTTCTAGGATTAATAAAGAGAAGATCTAAACCTAATTATTTATAGCTTATAGGTTAGGGCGAAGAGTATATATTATATAGAATATAAGAGAAATTAATACTTATATAGATATCAACTCCTAATAGGAAGGTATATTATTCTATTATATCTATACCTTATATAAGTAACGCCCTTTTGCGCGCTATAATTTATAATAGTTATATATTAAGTTAGGTATATTTTATTTAATAATATTAATAGAGTACTAGGTTAGTTCGGGGTGGCCTAGCTATTTAATATAGTAGTAAAGCTTACTATTATAAGTATTATAGGTAAGGATCTACTTAATAATAAATTTCTCTTTATTACCTTATTTTAATAGATCTAGTAGCTAACTTAGTTATTTATATAAGTCCCTCTGAACTAGGTTAAGATATTTAATAGATATCTTAGGATACTATTTAAGCTAAGGTAATAAGTATATATAATACCTTAATAAGTTAATAACTTTCTTAATTTTAAATAGACCTTTCCTAGTATATAAGAACTTAGTCCAGCTATTAAGATAATAACCTAGGAGACCCTTTTTTAATAGTTTAATATAAACTATACTACTAGAAGCTAATTACAAGGGCTAATAGTAATTATTATTATAATAGGTTTTTATTTTTATAAGGGAGATCTAGTAAGCCTCCTATACTTCCTAGCGGATTTTATGTTAATAGGAGCTGAAGTTAGTTACTATTTAGTATATTAGAGATAGGAACGACTTTATAATCCTATTAAAGAGGACTTTATAGGGGATATACCTTATAGTTACTAAAATAAATATATTAAGATAGGCTAGGATATATAATAAGATATCCTCCTAGTTAGAGTAGTTAAGTTAAAAACTAATTATTACTTAGAATATATAAATAATTATCTAGATAGTTCGTTTAACTTATCTATTAGCTTAATAGTAATATATTACTAAGACCTTAAGCTAAATATTAGTAGTAATATATAATAATATCTATAGAGCTAAGATAAGCTTAGGGTTAATATTAGAGATAAAGACGTTAGGTAAACCCTAATTAGAGTAAATATTATAAATATATAATATAGCTTATTATTCTACTATCTAGTTAATATAACTAATAAGATCTCTTATAAACTTAGAAGTTTTATTAATACGAAAGAGGATAGTATTATATATATATCTAGATATAAGTAAAGTAGTAATAAAGTCTAAATAGATTATTAATAATAAAATATAAGGTATTTTAATTAGAGTTAGGTTATTATAAGAAGCGTTTTAATCTAGCTTTGCTTTATAATACTCCGGGTAGTACATAATATATAACTATAACTTATAATATATACCCTAAAAGAAGTAGCTTATCTATAAGAAGTTATGTATTCTCCCTATACTAATATACGCTCTATTATTATAAGTAGCTTTATATATATTAGGTATAGCTATTTATAGGATATAAAGCTATAGATTATCTTTATCTCTAAGGTAGAGTAGCTTTAACTAGTTAAGAAAGAAGCTATATAAGCTCTGTTAATTAGTTTAGATTATTATATTATAAATATAATAAAAGGTTAGGTGTATTAGTAGTACTTATAGGATTTTATTACGAAGCTTATTAGATATTACTAAGTTAGTAGTAATTATCCCTATTATTAATTTTACTTATTCTAGTTATAATATTATATTAAGCGGAGGTTCTATCTAGTTAGCCTATTGCTTAGCGTTATAATACGTTATAATCTAGATCTTATAGGATAGATATACCTCGTCTAGTTATACTATATTATTATCTATAGTTAAATAGTTATTATAAGGTTCTATAGGCTTATTAGTATTATCTTATTTATTATTAGTTAGCGATATATAGGGTAGTAGCTTTTTAATTAGTAGCCTTAATAATATATTAGCGTTAACGTGTTTATAGCTTAGATAATATTAAATAGTAATGCGATCTATCTATTTAGTAAGTATAAGTTTCTAGTTTATTAATTAGTAGTATCTCTTAAGTTTACTAGAACTAACTATCTAAAAAGTATTATAAACTACTATATAGTCTAATAGTATATAGATCTTATTATTATTAAGGTAGTATTCTAGTTTATATAGTAACTAGACTAGAGCTAGTATCTTAATCTTTATAATAACATAGTTCGCCTTAGCTGGAGATAAGGTATATAATAAGAAAAGGATAGGTTATATTTTATTATTAGGCTATTTTTAATATAATACTACTCTAAGGCCCTTTTAGCTACTATTAATATAGGTTTCCTCTTATTAAAATAAGACTTATATAAATAGGGTAACTACTAGTTATAAGTATAGCTAAAAGAATTATCTTCTTATATATAAGAGGAAGAAGGATACCAATTATTATATTAATTAACTAGTTACTCTAACTATTAAGGAGTAGATAGATAGTAAGAATGAGTATTTAATTAAATAGGGATAAGTTAAGAATAAGCTTAGATAGGGATGGGTATTTAAGAGAAGAACTAAGGGAAAGTAATTAGATATATATTAACTAGAAAGAGTTTTATCTATATTAAACCTAACTAGTATCTAAGTATTAGTAGCTATCCTAGAGGTATAGTATTAGTAAGTTATTATATATATAATAATAATAATTAAGAGGTAGCTCTCTCTTTACTCTTATAGCGTTTTAAAGAGGATACTTCTAGCTTAGACTCCTCCTTAGTAGCTTCTAAGCCTCTTATAATATAGTTAACTACTTATAGTAATTAGTTAGAATAAGGAGCGAGGATTATAGAGGAATTATTATTAAGATTATATTAAGCTAAATCCTTAATATTTTCCTACTAAGTAAGTAATAGACTATTAAGTTTGGAATTACGCCGTAGCCCCTTTATAAAAAGATCACAATAAATTTACCTAGTTTATAAGTATAATTTAGGAAATATTATATAGGTATTTTAACTTATACCCTCTATTAGTTAAGGAAAACGATATAAGAACCCTATATATTTCTATTTAGAAGTAAACCCTCTAAATATTACTATATAAAGTTAGATACGCGCTATCCTAGAGCTAATTATATTAGAGCTAAATAAGCTACTAAGGCTCTTATAGTAATACCCTTCCTAAACCTTCTAGTAAGGTAAAAGCTATTATATAAGATAACTCCTTAACCTGGAAGGTTAACTTTCTAGTAAG
Source organism: Colletotrichum ledebouriae (assembly GCA_036785755.1). Classification (NCBI taxonomy): domain Eukaryota; kingdom Fungi; phylum Ascomycota; class Sordariomycetes; order Glomerellales; family Glomerellaceae; genus Colletotrichum; species Colletotrichum ledebouriae. The sequence continues at coordinate 12,118 of JAVHLU010000615.1, read as the reverse complement.
GTAAACGCTACTATATAAGAAGTAACTTTTTAACTAAAGAAGTCTTTCCTAAGAGGTTCTTATAGCTAGAAGCATAAGAAGCTCTACTACTACGAGTAGGGCCTTATTTCTCTCCCTCTTCCTTATCCTTATCCTTATAACCTATAATAAATCCTTAATTATATTAATACTAGACCCTATATATAGATATACTAAGCCTCAGTAAGATATACCTTTTAATATAAATAATATTTAGGGGATTACTACAGAGTTTAGCCTCGATATAATTAATAAAACCCGCTCCTTTATTAACTACTCTACTACATATAAAGAGTATATTATTAATATAGCCCTTAAGAGAGCTTATTTTAATATCCCTATAGGGGACTTTATAAGGCGTAATATTATTAGAGCTAAGTAAGCTAACTTAGTAGTAGAAGCTATATAAGTTATTATATACCCTATAGAGTAGCCTTTCTTTAAGTAGGTCCTCTATATTACTAAGGTAGAGGTAGCCCCTTAGGTGAATATTAGTAAGTATAGCGTATACTAAATAGAGAGAGCGTTACTAACGATAGTATAGCTACTAGTAGACGAAGCGGTAATAGAGGTAGTACTAGTAGTATAGGTAATATATAAGAGGATAAGTTAATAGTTTTATAGTTTAAATAACTAAAAACTACGTTATTATTAATATAAAGTTAAAGATCGTGAGGCTATAGGTATATATAAGTATAGCTATAGTTAGGAAAGTTATAATCACGTGACCGAAGGCTATATATTATCAGGAGGCGCGGAGTTAGAAGGTCTATTATACTTAAGTAAGTACGATCACTATATAGTAGCTAGAGACAAGTAATAGATTATATAAGGCGCTAATAGCTATATTAACCTACTTATTAGTAATATACTATTTCTATTATAAATACTATCCTTTATCCTATAGGTTAGCGAGGATATAGAGGATACTAATATCTAATAGGTATTAATATCTAGTAATAAGAAATATTAGACTAGTAACTAGCTAAGGGTTATATATTACTAGGCTACTCCTTAGCTAAGTAGGCTTATCTAGGACTTAAGAGCTAGATCTAGAATCTAATATAATACCTTATAGGAAACTACTTATTATTATTTTAAGCTAGATAGTAGTATTAATTATATATCTAGTATATAGCTTAGGGAAATTAAGTAGCTATTTAGGGTATAGGAGAGGTAATTATAAAGTAATAATAAGTCCTAAGTTTATAAATAGTAATAAGGGGGAGTTAGATACTAGGAAATATATATCTAGGGTAATATTTAATTATTATATTAAATACTATATAGAGTTAAATAAACCCCTTAGTTATTATTAGATATTTAAAGGAATATTTAAAGGTAATAAGAGTAGTAAAACTAATAGTAGTAAATTAATATCCTCTAAGTAAGCTCTTATAATATAAATAGATAGTTTTTTAATAACTTTATCTTATATAGTTAATAGAGGAGATATTGGTAATATTATCTAAGGTTATATAAGATGAAGAAGTTAAAGTTAAATAAGAGGTTAGAAGAGGAAAGATAAGGGGGCTTATATAGCTAGTAGGGCTAACTAAGTAGGAGGTAACTAGGTCTTTTTATAAAAATAATATACCTATTTAAAAAGTTTAAAAGAGGCCTAGTTATATTAGGATATAATAGCTAGCGACTATTCTTCCCTTATAGTAATTAGTAGTTATATAGTTAGTTTAGGTATAGTTTCCTTTCTAGGCTACGAACTAGCTAGGTTTTAACTATTTTATAAAAATAAGCTATAAAGGTCTAAATCTAATAACTAGTAAGAGGGTATAGCTACTAATATAAGTTATAGAGGTATTACTACTACTAGTTTAGGATTTAGTATATAATTTAGTATAGAAGTTATATTTAAAGGGACGGAAGCTACTTATAGGGCTAAACTAGAAGTTATATCTTATAAAGTAGTAGCGACTACTAATAATACTAAAGCAACTACTAATAATATTAAAGCGATTAGCGCTATAAATATTATAAGAGCGTTACATAGTAAGTTAATTATTATTATAAGGTCTTTAGTACTAATAGGGCCTAGGGAGCCTTCTTTAGTAGTAATAGTAGTAATTATAGTAGCTATAACTATAGCTTTAGATATAAAGTAACCTTAAGCGTCTCTTAGCTAATTAGCCCCTTATTAATAAACTATCTTAGTATATAGTATAGAGATTATTAGATATCTAGTTATAATATATAGATTTAAGGTTAAAGCTTCTTAAGTAATAGGGATACTAGTTATATCTTAACTAGAGCGACTAAATAGAAAGGGGAATAAGAGTATAAACTATATAAATATAGATATAAATATAAGCTTACTTATTAGAGCCTAGGACCTAATAATCCTATTTAAAGGCGTTATTATTACTATTATTAGTAGGGTAAAACTAAGGTCTTAGACTTTATAATTATATTTAAGGTTAGATTTCTTACTTATAATATAAAACGCTTATAATAGGGGATTTACTAGGAAGAAATTTAATTAAAATAGAAGGTAAAGAGGAGGTTATATTACTATATAAAGAGCTAGGCTTTATAATAAAATAATAAATAAATATAGAACTACTTAAAGTAAGTAAATAAATATCTCTCTATAAAGCTAGGTATAATATATCTCGAGAGACTAATTATATAGGCAGGGGCTGCTAGGGGAGAAGGTTTACCCTGGTAAGTGACCTACCCCACGTCACGTGATAGGACCTTCTTACCTCCTCGTCGGAAAGCATGGTAGCGTCGACCGTGTTCCATTGGATAGTCGACAGCACTTGAGGCTAAAGATGCGGTGTACGACGAACTTAGAGCGGATTAGTGTATGTCTTACACGACCACTCGAGAACAAACTAATAGCGGAGAGGGTCCCTTACATTTGGTCATCATTTGAACAGCTATCATCCTAATGAAGATCAGAAGGGGCTATTCAGCAGAGGCCGGGAACAGAGACGAAGGAAGAAGAAGAAGCCAAGGCGTACATTTGCTAAAGTTTCGGCCTCGAGCGCGTCCGGGTCTTCCGCCCCATTTGCGTCGGGCCAAGTGCTGGTGGGTTCTCCGGCCGGGGACGGGGCCGCGCGTGGAAACGCCGTGGATGTCGCGTCCGAGACGACCAACTGCGGGACCGGATGGGCCAACGAGTCAGCCATGTTTGACCTCTCCTCGACGAATGCTGACCGAGGGACGAATGGTTTGTTGGAAAACAAGAAAGAACAATTGTAAGAGCGAGGGGCCAACGTTATGTCTCTGAAAGACGCTTGATGGTTAGCCGCTGGCGGTAGCTGTTGGGGCCAGATCAGAAGCGAGGATGCATGCACATGTCTGGACACTTGCCCATTGAGTCACACCAATACGTTAACCGCCCTACATCTTCCTGATTGATTGGCTTCCTGGCACAGGCTGGAGCACCATCCCAGCCTTACGCATGGGAACCGCATGGCACTCGGACGATGCAACCGTATGTTGACTCACCGGTGCATATGGCCCTCAAACCCAGATTCTATCATCGCTGAAGCGCCTGTATAAGATTATTCGTGTTAACTGGTGCAAGCGGAATCACTCTATCGGGCCTTGGAAGGAGGATAGTGGGGTGCAAAGCAGGCTCATTCCGTCTTCTCCATTGGTTTGATTTTCTTTCACAGCTTAATTTGTTTTTACTATGACGGCACCTTCAGAGAACTTCATTATTCTCTCCCTTATATTGACAAACCGCAATGCTCTTCACAACTGAAAGTGCGGCGGGTATTTCAGTTGACGAAAACTTTCAAGGGGCTACCATGTCACCGAAATCAAGACATAGTATGGACATTCGAACATATGAGCGCATGTCTCACGCCCAACTGAAATATAAATCAAAATGGTATCCTACAATATGAAAGAACCTCCAACAGAGCCCCATTATCCCCTGATATCAAGCAGAGACGTGTCCCCGTTCCTGTCATGGCAGTTCCACTCGTCCGTCAGGGCCTATTTCTCCTGCTTGCATCTGTTTTCCCCTGCAGAATTCTCCGTCCGACATTACTGACGAGCCATAAGCCTCTACTGGCGTCTTTGGTGCCACTAGCTGTGGATCGTAACGTAAAACACTGTCATCATATCGTGGCGGTTCTCTGCGCGTCGACGAAGCTTTCGACCTGCGCGCACGACGGCGACAGAAAAAGATAGCCAAGCAGGTGATTGCCAGCAAAGCGACCCCGCCGACAGCTATTCCAGCTATAGCTCCCGTAGAGACTTCGGTCGTGGTTTGGCTTTGGCGGCTATCCTCTGATGCCCCAGTGAGACCAGATTGTACGGGAGGTTCAACGGTGGTCGTTCCATTTGCTTCGTCGACAGTGAGGACCTTCCATGCACCTTTCCAAGATTCCTCCCAATTGTTCTTGCCTGACTCAATCACCCCATCCTCTGGTAATATGGGAGCAATACTTGAAGAGAGTGGAATGTTGGGACCTGGAGCCTGCCCGAGCCACCATTTGGACTTGCCCCAGTTGGCGCCCAGAAAAGCATCCTGCAGAAAAGCTCTGCCCAAAGCATATCTTCCAGAGCCACCGGTAAAGCAGGGGAAATATTGCGTCGGCGACTCCACGAGCGGCTCCGTGAGCGTCAAGTTAAGATGGACACAGGGTACGCGAATCGTCAGGGGCTTCGTGTTTGTGTCGGAGAGGAATGTGAACGTAAGAGTTGATGGCGAAGAGACAATCTGGCTATATATTGGAGAATCGATGTCCCAGAGGTATAGTCCAAGCCCAGCGTCAAAGGATACCGGTAGATTTGAGGCAATATTGTCACAAGTCGATCTCGGAAGTGTGATGTAAGGAGCACAACCGCCCAACGAGACCCTTAGGCCGTTTCCCATGGAGCTGTTTCCGGCGGTGAGAAGACCGCCTTGAGAATTGAAGTTGAATGGCGATGCTCCCTGTATCACTTCGATGCCGATGTCCTTCAGTGTAATGGGGTCGTCGATAAAGTCGTTGTCCGCTACGAGGACATCGCCGATCAGCCGATTCTGGTCATATCCACCGCATAGGAGAGACCCTCCCATTCGTGAGAAGACCGAGCCAATGTGCATGCTGAAGGAATTAGACGGTATCTTCTGCTGAGTCCACAACATGCCTGGCACCAGACTAGCGTTGATGGGATAGGTTATTCGTGGAAAAGGACTGATTGATCGTGTTCGGAGCCCCGACTCCAAGACATCCAGCAAAAGCCGGATACCATGTTCCGCCAGGATAGGCAAACATCTGGTTTTCGAGCAGTGAGAGGCTCACGTTTGCAACTTCGTAAGTAGGACCGTTCGCCGCCCCGGACTTGAGTTGCATAGACTCAACCCAGAACTTGGGTGGCTTGCCAGCAATATCCATTCCAACCACCCAGTCGCTGATAGGTGGCTGGAACACGATTCCAGACGCGGAGCCGCTGCCATCCTGTAATGCCTGAGCGTTGTTGTACGTTCCTGCTTTGGATGCGTAACAGCCATTGGAGCTGTTGAATTTGCAGTACTCCGTATTGATAATCCACGACTGAAAGGTGTGGCCCGGATAGAGTGCTACCTTGGAGTCGTCTCCGAGGGTAACTTCAACTGCTTGCCACGGACCATCGGGCCCGAAGTTTGCAGAGGACCACTGTGCTTCGAAGGGGATTAAGTCTTGGGCTTGAACAAGATTGAAAAACACAAACACAACAAGGAGGCATGGAAGAGAAGTCGATGCTGAAGAATAGACGCCACCGGCCATGACTGATGCTGATGATTGCAGAGCCTTTCAGACTCCAGAATATTAAGGTAGTATGCGGAAGTCAGGTATTAGCCGAAAGGCTGTCAAGAACAAAGAGCGAAGAGCAGAAGGGAAGAGTCAGGGAGAAACGGAGAGACAGAGAGAAAGATGAAGGGCGGCAAGACAAACATCAATACCTCAGGGCCTCCCAACGCGCATGCCATGACCAAGCTTCCAGATATCTTTTGTGTGTTGGAACCAACTACATGCAACTCGTTTGCTGTGAAAAGATTGGCCAGTCAAGTGAAACCCTTGTCCACTGCTTTGCCCCGGCCCCGGGTACACCTCCGCAGACATCTCAAAGGTCAGTGCACCATCGGGGCCACTGTAATCAACCCATGCTGCTTTCTAACCAAAGGAAAACATCCCTGCTAGGTTTCTATGGCTTGAACTTGTAAGGGCAGTATATTGCTCACAGGTGAGAATCCAGCCATTTAGAGAGAATATCCAGAGTATCTAGTGGGCCTATAGTTTCTGCGATACCAGTACCGGGGTTTTTACTTACCCACTATGTGAAGTATAAAACCCCAGTAACAGTGGGACCCCTACCACACTAACCTTTCAGATGCCTGCGCAGGTGTAGCCGCCGACTTGCCAAAAGAGATATCAACCCCTGCACACTAAGTGTCCGCAGACTGCGCCACCAACAGCATCTGCAAGAGCCCGACGGTTGATGTTGGCTGGTTTAACCTTTGCGTCTCTCCTCGCGTTATGATCCACAGAGCCTGGCCTTATATGCCCCAGGGTCGTCCGACCAGTCCACTGAACCTACCCAACCTATTTCCTTTGTTCTTTTTTGCTGCATTATTGGCCATGGCTTTCAAATTCCTACGGACTCGGTGGGCTTACACTGGGGTACAAACCGACGATACCGGTCCCAATGCCTCACCATCGAAGGGCAGACCCAGCTTATTTGCAATCTTATCCTCGAAGCAGTTGAGATTTGGCATCTCGGTTGTTGTCGGGATTTTTCTCTTAATTATAGCTGTCCGCAGTCGGGCCCAGATGACTTCTATTCGGGTTACCACCTCAAAATCACAACCTGGAGCATCGAAAATCAACAACGATGCATCAAGTACACTGCCCATAGCATCTCCTATAATCCGGCCAACTGCTAAGCCTATTTTAGAGCCAGGCGCGAACCACAAAAAAGTAGAATGGTCCCGGTATGCATACGTACAGTACGTCACTGATGGTCAATACCTTTGCAACTCTGTCATGTTTTTCGAGCGGCTACAACACGTACAAAGCAAAGCGGATCGGGTCATGATGTATCCTTCCGAAATGCTTCAAGATCCCTATGCCGAAGAAGGGAGCTCGGAAGATGCGAAACTCCTGCTACTAGCCCGGAACAAGTACAACGTGAAGTTGACTCCCGTCACTGTTGAGCATCGCCAGGGCTTAGATCGTAGGTTTTGACTAGACGCGGCCAACTTCTTCAGGGACTGACATTAGATTTTATCTAGCAACATGGGCAGACTCTTTCACCAAGCTCCTCGCCTTCAACCAGACAAGTTACGATCGTGTCCTCGTGCTTGACTCCGACTCCACGCTTCTACAAAACGTAGATGAACTCTTCTCACTCCCTCCATCCCCAGTGGCTCTACCCCGCGCATACTGGCTGTTCCCAGACCAGAAAGTCTTGTCGTCACAAATTATGCTCGTCCAGCCGAGCGAGGCCGAGTTCTCCCGCATCAAATCGAAGATTGACAGCGCCGGGGAGAACGAATACGATATGGAGCTTGTTAACCAGCTGTACATGGACAGTGCCATGATCCTGCCACACAGACCCTACGACTTGTTGACGGGCGCCTTCTGCGATGATTCCGATCGTCATCGCTGGTACCTCGGAAACGATTACGAAGTCTGGGACCCAGTAGCTGTGTACAACGAGGCAAAGATGGTACATTTCTCGGACTGGCCGATGCCAAAGCCATGGCTGGATGCTCCAGAGAATATCGTCCGCGAGCGTGAGCCAAAATGTGTGATGAAAGATGGAGTTGAGGATTGCTCTGCGAGACACATCTGGCATGGTTTCTACAAGGACTTCAAAGAAAGACGGACAGTAAGTCTACAGACACCAAACGCTTTGACTTTCTTGGCCACTGACCAGATGACAGCGCGTTTGCAAAACAGCTCTCCAACAGATCCATGAGACGAACGGCCGGCGTCGTGTCCGACGATACAGACGAAGCGATTGATTGATTCAACCTTTTTTTTTTTTTTGGTCAAAGGCAGCATCAGGGGGCGTTCTGGTAATGGGGGAGCAACTGAAACCCCATGTATTTTGTAAGAGATAGGCTTGCAGGAGGATGCTAGCGAAACATCTGCGAAGAGCATATTCAACCTAGGAAAGATGCATTGGAGTTCAGTGCAGTGGGACACATGCGTATATCACTCGGTGGAACTCAATATTCCTGGTCTTGTCAAACCATGAGGTTCTTTCGACTCAACGTGTTATTAAAAAAATTGCAAATTTTCCAGAAAGACTGCTAAACTAGAATAACGGACAGATACTATGTAATTAGAGCCGTACATGAAATTAGATTTTACCCGTCCTAGATATTGACTTCTATGCAGCTTCCACTATCTTTTCCGTCCCGGAAGAAGCCAAACTCCAAGGGCTTCAAATTGAGATCAAGACGGGAGTCTAGCGAGTCTTCTTTAAGAAGGGTTTACCAGTCTAGCAGAGGCCTCACACTCTAACAGGCCCTGAGCTCCTGAGCGTTGAACATTCGTCGTTCCAAATGCCGTAGGATTTCGAGTGCCGATGTCCCTGAATAACCCTTTGGACGTCTTCGGGATAGCCGGTGTCGGATTTAACGCTGATAATATATTATAAACGGTACGGTGCAGAGTAAGAGAGCTAGTATAGTTAGGTATAGCTAAGGTTAAATATTCTTCTCTAGCCCTCTAACTATTAGGTAAGGGCTAGGGGACTTATCTAGGGGTTACCTAGTGCCTCCTTATAACTCCTAACTCCTATAGACTCCCCTAACTTAGCCTATTAAGCCCTTTTCCTTATAATATTATCCTAGCTTATAATACGATCCCCCCCCTCTAAACTAGTCTACCCTTAGACTAGTTTACTCTATAGTTATCTAGAGGGTACCTAGTACCTCCCTATAGGACTTTATAACCTCCTAGTTTCTATAGGACTAGAATTTAATATCCCTCGTTCTAGCTATATAACTCTTCCTTAGATAGCTAGGTAGCTTAGAGGAGTTATTAACTAGTAGTAGGGTACCTATCCTCTACCCTAGTTACTCTTATAGCTCTTATACCTAGGTAGTAAGGGACTTTATAGCTTAGAGGAGTAGTAAGCTAGTAATAGGGCTAGTCCCCTTACTCTAACTACTCTTATAGCTTTATCTAATAGGTCTAGGACTACCTAGTAGTTATCCGGATAGTTATAGCTAAACCCCCTTATAAGGGCTGCTCTTTCCTTTATAGGGTTATATTAAAACGTATTATTACTTAGGCTCGTTTTTATTACTTTAGATTCGCCCTCTAAATTATTATATTTTCCGCTTATTATTATATTTTTAGCTCCTTTATAGGTCTAATAAGGGTATTCTCCCTCTAGGGATAAAGAAAGCCTTTATTATAGTATAGGGGGTTATTAGTTATTATCCTATAACTACCCGGTGCCTCCCTATTTATAGTAAAGTTAAATAAAGTTAAATAATATAATTATCTAGAGATTATCCTCCTTTAGGCTATATAAAAAGCTAGTTTTAGTATTAAGTTAAATAAGTATAAATATTATTTGAAATTCCGCCCTATTAAAATCTCTTCTTCTTACTTCTTTAGATTTATAACTACTACTAATACTAATAAGTTACTATTAGCCTCCTACTCCCCTACTAATAACTTTATTTTAATTACTATATAATAAATTTATTATTATATTATCCTCTGCTACTAATACTACTAACTTTATTAATAAAGCTCCCCTCCCTACTACGGGTATACTCCGGGGGTACCCCTACTACTAGTACCTCCTAGCTATAGCGAAGTAGGAGCCCCCTAAGGAGGATCTCCCCTATATTAAGCTCCTTATAAGCTTAATTCTTTACTTTAAGAGTAATAATAAGTTTCTAATCCTCCCCTAGTACTTATCTAGTACTTATCTAATACTTTACTAGTTTTAGGTTTTAAATTCGCTACTAATTTATTCGTTTCTTAAATACCTCTACTAAATATAAGCATTATATTAAAATAGGTAATAGTAAGGCTTATATTACTATATATTATACTTAATACTTTCTATTTCTTATCTACTAACTTACTATAGGCTACTTATTATATATTAGGCGCTACTAATAAGATTAAACGCCTTATAAATAAGGCTAGTTCCTAGCCTAACCTTTAGGCGTAGTACGCTAAGAACTAGGTAGGTCCCTAGTACCTCCCTAGTACTTTACCCCTAGCGTCTAATTATATTTAGGAGGAGATCCTCGCTACCTAGCTTATAATTAAGAAAGCCCTCTAAGTTAAGAAGAATAAAGCTATTATAACGCCTAAGAAGTATAAGGCTAAGGAGGCTAAGATCTCTATAGAGATAGAGAACTACTAGGTAGTCGCTTTAGAGGATATAGCTAGGTATTAGTAGCGCCTCGCTAAGGAGGCTAAGAAGTAGACCGAGTTACTATATAAGTAGAACGAGGAGCTCTATTACTACTACCTAGAGATAGAGCGGTTAGCTAGTAAGTAGCTAGATATATAGGATATATAAGCTAAGTATACTAAGGAGGTAAATAAGGCTTATAATAAAGTAATAAGTCGACCTAATCTCTATTAATACCTTACTAGTACTCCTCTAGTTAGTATTTCTAACTTAAAGTAGTATCGCGAGGTTTTAACTACTCTATCTATTTTAAGGGGAGATAACGAGGAATAATAATAATACTAAGGGCGCTAGCGCCTAGTAGATTTAAAATTTTTAAGAGCGCCCCTAGTAAGCTACTAATAACCTCTAAGTAGTAGTTAGTTACCTTTAGGTATTTTTCTAGTCTCTTTCCACCTTATTAGAGGCCTTTAGGCTAATAAATTAAAATACCTAGCTAGTATACCCTATTTCTACCTAACTACTAGTTACCTATTAAGTTATCTATTAAATTATATAGCGATTATAATACTTTTACTTATAATTAGGCTTTATAATCGCTTTATAAGTCTATTAATACGTTACGTTATAGCTCTTATAAATTATCTAGTTTGCTATAGCCCTTCTATTTAATAAGGTATTAATAGTTTTATCTAGGTCCCCTATAGGTAATAATATAGTCTATTATATAGACGTTATTATTATTATTAATTAGGATATCTCGTAGTGAAATAGCTAAGCTAAAAAAGGGTTCTAGTTATATAGGCGCGAATATATTATAGATTTAGTAATTTTTATCTATCTATAGCTTATATACCTATCCCCTATTAATTACCCGTTAGATCCTAAATAGGCCTAAATATTTATTAGAAAGTTTATAGGAGGGCTGCCTCTACCTAATATTTTTTATTAAAAGTAGGACGAGGTCTCCTATAGCGAAAATAATAGGGGTCCTCCTCCGATTATAAAACTTACTATATATATTATTATACTTCCGAAGTAAGTTAGTAATAGCTAACCTCTAGGTAAGTAGGCTATAGATTCTCTTATATACTACTAGAACTAAAACTTTTAACTAGGGTTTAATATTATTAGGCCTACGAGGGGAATACCCTATTAGTAGTTTAGCGGGTAACGTCTTAGTAGCTTTATAATAGGAGTTATTATAAACGAATTAGGCTAGGTCGAGCTATATTACCTAGTTATCCTAGTTAATATTATAGAAAGTCCTTAAAAAGTGCTTAATACTCTAGTTCTAGCGTTCCGTTTAGCTATTAGTTTAGGGATAGAAAGCGGTACTAATCTTCCTCTTAATAACTAGTAGGTAATATACTTTAGACTAGAAGTTACTAGTAAATAGCGATCCCTAATTAGATATAATAGCTTCTAGGAGCCTAAACGTAAGGAAGACGTATTTAGTTAGTAGCATAGCTAACCTATTAGTAATAAGTAACTCCCTAGTAGGGATATATAGGGAGTATTTTATAAATTAATTAATAATAACGAGGATAGTATCGTAAGGCTTATTTTTAGTTATAGGCGATAATAGTAATTTAGTAATAAAGTCGATCGATATTTACTTAAAGGGCCTAGTAAGTACTAGTAGGGATACTAGTTTACTATATAGGGGGTAGTATCTTAGCTTTATATATTAGTACGTTATATACGTCTTAATATATTCTTTAATATCGCCCTTCTACGCGTTCTAGAAGAAGGATTTTCT
>JAVHLU010000614.1:0-52024 GCA_036785755.1 Colletotrichum ledebouriae | reverse complement strand
CTAGACTAGTTTAGTATTAGTATACTCTATACTAAACTAGCCTAGTATTAGTATACCCTATACTATACTAGCCTAGTATTAGTCCACCCTATACTATACTAATACTAGACTAGTTTCCAACCCTGCCAACCGGTCAACTAATAAGAGGGTCGGGTGGCAGTATCAACTTCTACAGGCAGAGGCGTAGGATTCGTAAACTGCTGCCGCGCCCTTGTCGAAAACGCGAAGTTGGTAACAAATTGTCAATAGGACCCAGTCGATCGACGCAAACGTGTCCGCATTTTAGACGGCGGATGTAGCGGTACGAAGCGGTACGAGAGTTCACCGCACCGTAGCCCAGCACGCCATGCGCGCCAACATGCACACATGAGCGGGAACTCCTGAGTTGTGATTCACAAGGCTCCAAAGACGATTCGCGGGTACTAGTACCCAGGGTCTCGTACATCACGGGGGTGTACTGCGTAAGGCCTGTCAGGTAAGAGACAAGCGCGAAAGAGGTTAGCTGAGTAGTAGGGAAGCAACGACGCTGAGGTGGATATATTAGGGGTGGCCGGGATGCGGCGGCATGCTATTCCGCAACTGGAGTCGCCGGGAGCGAGTGTATCCACGCAGGCGTACGGGGCCAACTTCACACAGTGCTATCGTTGCTCCAGCTAAGCAATGCAGACCCGCGCGCCCCTCTAGAAAAACCGCTCGGTTCGTTTGAGGGCTATGCATCGTTTGGTGTTGCGGGTTGGTTCGATTCTGGTCTAGTGCTCGTGACTAGCAGCCGCCTGGGAAAATCGCCATGCACAGCGTCCTCCCGTCTCTGACCCCGATCGTTAAGGGACTTGGCTGGTGGTGTCGGTCGCTGGATCTGGCCTTTGGCAGTGTTTGGTGCTCCCTTCCGAAACCTCGATGACGGGTGAGCAACCAAAGCACGCAACGTAAGCGCTTATCTAGCTGGCTAAGGCACTCACAAGCAAGGCAAATGTCGGTTGCGCCGGCTTTGCCAGGACTTGAAACGAGCACCCCAGGGCCATCGTCCATAGTCACAAGGTTATTCACCTGTGGTGAACGCGAACCTCGCTTACGATGTACCGTGAATATCGTCAAGCTTACGGTCTAGGTTAGTATTCACACGTCCCTGTATGCATTACAGCACCCGCCGTTCGCAGTCCTGCAGAACCAAGTCACGCTATAACGGCGCCATCTACTGACGTGATCACCACGGCGCTGACCTTGGCCCCTGCACACTACGGAAGCGCATAACCAACCAGACGAACAGGAGCTTTCGATGACTTGTTTGGTGGCACGATAGCCCTGGCCTGGCGCCAAATGTGCCTTGCTAGCGCGAACACCTGCAGTGTGCTCTGGTGGTTGTGCTGTTGGCAGTCCAAGGGATACCCCTAGGTTGCACCGGACGCGTTGCAAGGCATCGCGCGACGCGTGCTCCCACCCGCGCGGCTCGGATAGCTGGTCGACAAAGCGACCCCAGCCGAACGAAGAATGCATCTTTGTGTGTTGCATAACGACGCAGAGTCCGCAGGCGCAAAGAAGCCGGCCGCAGCCGTGTTCCTCAAAGAAGGCTGCAAGTGGCTTGAGGCAATCGTCGTTCGGGAGCACCTCATACGGGGCGCTTAGTACCGTTACGTCAACACAAACGCCACGTGCTGCATTAGCAGCACAACGGCAACACTACGATACCCGATCTCCACAAAGGGATTCTTCTATGCTCCCTCACGCGCAATGTAGGCTGCTGGCATGTTAGACATACCTCAGTCCTCGAGATAAAGTGTTTGCTTCGTATTCTTATGTTTCTAATTATAAGTACCTCTGAACTCGTACGAAGCCCTAAGAGTTATAGTCCTTCCACATTCAACTCGTACATCCGCATTGCTATCCACACCTCCTTATTAATAGAATTATTCCCAGTCTCCCTACTAGCAACGCTAAGAAAGTCCTTAAGAGGAGGAGTTTTATTAGTCCTAGACGTAGCGCTTACTTAATATAGTAGACTAGCGTATATTATCTTAGCCTGTTAAAGAATATCGTAGTTAATAACTATAGGCTCCTTGAATAACCTAGGTAAAAATATAATTTTAATGTTTATTAACCTTTAGTCCGCTAGATAATAAGTAAACAAGAGGCTAATACGAGAGCGTACTATATAAATATTAAGTCTATATCTAGTTAGCTATACGTTGCTTTTATAGAAGGTTAGTCCTTAGATAAGCCTTTTAGCTATCGTTTTAAGACTAACGGGCGAACGAAGATATATATCCTAGTTAGGTAAGTTATAAGTAGCCTAGAAGTCTCAGATTATTAGATTTATATATTCCGCCTCTAAATATTATAGCTCCTCTTATAATAATCTTATATATATAACTAACTATAACTAGACTATTGCTTTTTCTCTTGTTACGTAGATATTTTCTAGCATAGGTAGAACGTCTTGAACTCCTCGTATTGATACTATCTGCTAGTACGGACCAATTAATAGGGCGTAATTATATCTAGTTAATATACGGACGGCGTATTATAGGTAGGTTTATATCAAAGATCGAGATCCACGAATAGTCATATGCGATATTTAGGGTAACGTCTTTGCCCAATAAACATAATAAGTTATTAGCGTTTGGACGGCCCTTTCAGCCTCTCACCCAGATGGGGCAATAAAGATGGCTGTCGGCGTCTGACCTGGCTGTCGGCGACTGCTCTCCGCCCAGACTTCTTCTGTTGTATGGCGGTGGTGAGCCTCGGTACGCATCATCAAGGGGGAGAGTACTACCGCATGATAAGGGTGTGCCTGGAACGAGAGGACTGCAATTATCTCTCATAGGCAGGCAGCAAAAATGGTCATGGGGTTTGTGCTCTTTACCGCCAGCGCCACGGTAAAGCCTACCCACGTCTCGCATGCGCTCGTACCGTGTCCTCGAAATTACACCAGTGCTTGATTGATCTGCCAGAGCATTGGGCACCCATGCAGGTGATGTCACATGGAGGATAATGCATGCCAACCTAGCCACTCAACCGTAGTGGTCACGTCCGAACACGAATACAGGGCGCCGAATCAATCAACAGGAGATCAAGCTGAGGGCTCGAGACTTGGCCGAGACACGCAAACCAGATAGATACCCATTCCCATCTTCCATCCACTAGGATCTTATGCCAAACTGCCTTTATTTAAGGCAAACACCCCCGGAAGGCGGGTGACCGATGGAATATACTTCCTACACGTTAATTCCTTTCTATCGACTGAAGCACACAGCCGTCTTTCATGGATTCTCAAAGTGCTTGGCTATCAGAGACATCGTCGCCGGTGGTGCAAGCCCCAGTCATCTTTTCCCAGGCTGCGGAAGTCGGCGGAGAATGTAGTGACTGTGAAGAACGTCCTGTGGTTTTCAAGTGCCCACGGTATCCTCTCCCGCTTTGTGAGATTTGTTGGCATGAAAAACCAACCCACAGGAGAGGAGCCGTAGGTCATCAACAACTTCTTCTGGACGGGTCTCCTGTGGAAGATCAACCCAACACCCTGTAAGACCCCGTGTTCGGTGGCTACATTACGCGCGCTGACCTTTGATGTTCTTCTGTGGAGACGGTTGCTGGAACAGGCTCTCAAGTCCGACTGGTCTCAAGAGTGTCGGGAAGAACAGCACCGCGCCGACTACGCCACAGTCTGGTTCGCAATCACCCAATCTGATCAGGAGTCGCTGAGCATCGAATCGTTTGCGCGATTCCGAGACCTCATACATCAACATCGCCAAAGCCATCCAACCGTGGAACATGTCTACCCTCGTCTGGTATCCTTCATGGGCGGTAGTGGAGTCGGAAAGAGCACCCTGATTCATGCCATTGTTAGGCAGCTTTGGGTGCCTACTGCGGAAGGCGGTTTGGAAACAAGCTGTCAAGTTGCTGCTCTAGTCATTAGCGACGATAGTGCAATTCCAACGTCTTCCGACGTTCGTCTTTACGGCGATCTAATCGGTAGCAGAGACGGGCCTGAAAATCCGATACTCTTCGCAGACAGCGAAGGCTTCGATGGCTTAAGTCGATCTGCTGCAGCCAATGTACTCGAGCAAGATAAGAAGGCCATTATGCAGGCCAACCATCAGTCTGAGGGGTCTGCAGAGGGCTCGTCTTCACGTTTCATGAACAAAACATGGAATAGCATCCGTCGCCAGCTTCAGTGGTCCGGCGATGTCAAAGGCCGTCGGTATTCTGCTCTGGAGCAACTGTTTCCCCGGCTCCTGTACAACGTTTCTGATGTACTGGTGTACGTCATTTCTGAAGCGGAGAAGAAGCAATTGGGAGGGGTTCTCCAACGTCTCGCCGACTGGTCACAAAAGTCCGCAACAGCGGCGATCAATAGAACGTCACTCCCATCACTCATCGGTGTCTTGAACCGGTCCGATCCGAATTCGTCGGATTGGAAACCTGATGAGACAACCAATCGACTGTTCCATGATCATCTTGAAGTCCTACAATCCGTTCTTGGGCATTGCTTTTCCTCAGTCAACTTCATACGTATCCCTCATCGAAAAGACCTAGCACGGTTGGCGTCTCAGACCAAACTCCTTCGCGACATGATAAACCACGCGTCTATCAAAGCTTATGAAGCTAAACATGCATCCAACGCCTTGCTTGAGGCGGAGCATCAAAATCTTTTCTGTCGCATGGCTTTTGAACATTTTTCACAATATCGAGGCAAGCCTTTCGATTTCATAGAGACATTCTTCTCGATTGTACCTGTCGTGATACGTATATAAGCCGCAATTGCACTATCGTAATTATAGTTCTACTTTTATAGCTTATCCTATTCGCTATAGTTATAAGCCGCAAAAGTGGAACCACAATTACGATAGTGTAATTATAGCTTATATATATATCACGACACACCCCCTTAGTTTCACCCTAAGAAGCGCGGAACTATAACACTTTTAACCTTCTAATTAGGTATATCTCGCTAAAGTCTAGGTAGTTAAGCCGCTAGGATTTAAACCTATAACGCTAAGGTAGGGGACTTTAACCCCTAGGGTTAGGATTATATAAGCCTAAAAGATATACTTAAACTATTCTAGTATATAGTTAGGGTAGTATAGAGCTAGGCTTATAACTATAGCGAATAGGATAAGCCGCAAAAGTGGAACCACAATTGCGATAGTGCAATTGCGGCTTATATACGCATCACGACAGTACCACTGCCGACAAATTTGGCGAACAGCTTGGCCAACATGTTCCTTGCCGCCACCAACTCACTCGTCACCAAAGAACGGCCATTGCACTCCGGAACTTTAGCTGAGATCCTACTTGAGACTGTCACTCCCGTGATCTGTTCAGCCATCGCCATAGATGTACATCGAACTTACAATCTACTTCCTGGCTCACTTTCTGGCTTTATACAGGGGGAGATATCCCACCCTAACGAATCCGACCTGAACTTTCGGGAGTTTTCCTACGAGAGACAAATCGAGGAAGCATGTCAAACGTTCCTCGACATGACATGCAGCTGTACATATAGCAGAGTCGGGAACAGTTGCGTCAACAAAGCTGTAGCCCATGCACAAGACCGTCCCCATCAAGATTCTTGGGGTAACGACATAGGGCGTGGGAGCGCTGGCTCCTATGAAGCAGACGACTTCCACAATCATTTCAGTTCTTCATGGCATGCTGGGTTTCTCAGAGGTATAGACGACCTCGATGAGAAAAGAAATTCATTGTTGTCAAAGGGCAAGACAGACTCTGTAATGCCCATGCTGTGGGAAATTCACAACGATTCGATTCTGCGGATGCACAGAACGGTCGACAATTTGAAATTCCCCGACTTCTTGGTATGTTTCTGGTGTTTGAAACATGTGCCGACTGAACGACTACCATGCGGCCACTGGATCTGCGAATCTTGCTTGTATCAGATGTCTGAGACATGCTTATATGATGACCGACTTTACGTCATTCGACGTTGCAACCGTCACGCAGGAGGTCTGGTATTCGACTCAGCATTTGAGTACCTCCGTCTCCCATCGACGCTTGGGCGAAGACTTTTATCCTTAGACGACGGTGGCGTCAGGGGCATCGTTCAACCAGTCATTCTCAAAGAGATACAGGAAGAACTCGGCCGTGAGTTCCCTGTTCTGGACTGCTTTGACCTGATCGGAGGTACCGGCTCCGGTGGTATCATCTCCTTAGGGCTGGCATCGACCAATTGGCTTGTCACTGACGCCGCGGAAAAGTTTCGACAGCTGGCAGCCCTTGCATTTTCCGAAAGGAATGATTGGGGCCCGTTCTTTTGGAGATCCAAGCCAACTTATCGGTCCGAAAACTTGGCAAAGGGTGTCAAACTTGCATTTGGGCCTGATGGAGAATCGCAAATGACTGAATCCATGGGGAGTATCCCCCCATCTTCCTTCCAGAGCATGTGCTTCTTGACTGATAGTTGAACACTTGAAGTCTAAACGAAAAGCCTCTGGACATAACCCAGCCCGGATGTTCGTGACAGTTTCGGTGGCTGCCCAGGCTGGCGAAGTGGTTGCTAACTACCACAGACCGCGAGACGGTGGTAGGTCTTCGTTATTCTATCCGGAAAACATGATGATCATAATGACATATCTTTCAAAGGCTCGGAAAAAACACACTTCGGACCTGTGGCCCATGCCCATTCATGTGACCTCAGCATTGAAGCCGCGGCTCAAGCAACTTTCTCTTTGCTAGGCTTCTTTGATCCAATTCGAAGCGGAAAAGGCAAAGAATATAGCGGCGGCGGTTCTGAGTATTCCAATCCCGCCAGAGAAACTGTCATTGAAGCCCAGAGAATATGGCCCAAAGCATCAAATCTGCATCCCGACGTCCTAGTTTCTATCGGCACTAGCTGCTTAGGGCTGCAATCCACATCTTCTGAATCATTAGAGCCACGTTCCCAGCACAGCGTCAACAACGCCGATATGACTTGGAACGACCTTTTCGGTAAACTCGCAGAAGACAACTACAATCGCTACATCCGGCTTTGCCCAGAATTTCCATATTTCCTTCCGAAAATTGACCAAATACGCGTGTTGACGGGAGCAACCCGACATATAGAGACTGTCACCGCCAACTTCCTCAAGAACGATCGAAAACAGATAATTACCAATAGTAGCAATAGTAGCCAAATAGATCTTGTTGTTCGTCGCCTAGTATTAACGACATTCTATTTTCAACGGACAAAGGCACTTTTAGAGGGTAACGGTGAAATCATCATTTCAGGTGTGTCAAAATGGCCTCGCTATAAGATAGCTCAAGCGGCTCAGGCATCTCTAGGTAGCAGAACCTTGACTAACAGACAATAGGCGTCATAAGATGCCGGTACAAGAACACTTCGGACATTGTCAAGGCGTTTGGGAAGAAGATCAGAGGGTACATGAACGCTTGCTTTATCATTGAGCCTTCGCATGCCATGCTTTGGAGCTTTAACATGGAGGCTCTTGACCGAATGAACGGCGAAGGACTTTTCCACGCTGACATTGATTTCCGCCTTCTAGCTTCGTCGGCGGTAGTGGATATTAGGTTTGCTGCTAAGGGCTTCTTTGCGGAGAGCATCAGCGGATGTCCTCTTTAAGTAGATGACCTGAAGAAAAGCCTCTAGGCTTATGTCATGAACGATGCATGGAAGACAAAATCGAGTATTGAGTATGCCACTTTTCGGATGACTTTTGAAAGACTTTCGGATGAGGTAGGAGGCAAGTGTTTCTCGTACGCTTGCCTCTATGTAGAAAGAAGCCACATGCAAATGACTAGTACAGAGCTGGGATTGCATTCGTATAGATAGCTTTCGCGTAAAACCCCTAGCCGCCTGCCTTTTCAGTGTCTTATCTCTCTTCACGCTAGATTAGCCCTTTCTCTTACTGCCACTGAAACCCAAAATCCCACTCATCCCCTTCCTTCTCACCGACACATCAAGAGCTTACCGTGCAAGACATGTCACTTGAACTAATTCTCGGCATTATGCTTTGCTTCTTGGCTGCCTATCTAAATATTGAGAGTATGCCAATGGACTGTGAAGGACTTCTCGTCGACAACTAGAGAAAAAGATATGTAACTCAACTATATTCAGAACTAAGTGCATAAGTGCGAAGCTAGCCCACTATGTCGCCGCCGGGGCGAGAGATCGCGCAGTGTTTTATAGGTGAGAGGGACATTTCAAAGGTCGTCCCATGGAAGGAAAATAACGATAAGCTGGAGTACTTCGGGAGGCAGAATGAGGAGGCTCTATAAAAGAAACATAGTTAAGATAAGGTTAACGGGAAGTTAAAAATATACTGGGAATCGGGTTTGTTCGAAGGGGAAGAAAATCAGACGAGAAGCAGTAAAGAAGCTATATTTATCACACAGATCGGTTAAACTTCGCGATAGTTATTCATCATCTTTACGGAGCTGAGCCGTCGTATTCAGGGGTTCGGCTGACTAGAATATCGCAGCCCAGACTAATTTGCTGTTCCCCTGGCTGTGTGCCTGGAAACCCAACTATTGATAAGCACACTCCTTGAAATTGGGGCAAGGCTATCTTCTCCGGATGCTAGGAGTGTGTGCAAATCTGTCCACATAGGGCGAAATCGCCTTTAACTCACCCGATCAGTGTGATAGTCTTTAGTCATCAGTTCAGGAAATGAAGCAATCTCTGAGAGAAAATGGACTCAAATAATATCCATAAGACGTATAGCGAGGGATTAAGCTAGACGTATCTGTGAAAGAAATAGTATTATAACTAGGCTAAACGAGTTTATCTGAATTCTAAAAGCCGAGATATCTTTGCTCTACTAACAAAATCCGAAAGGCTCAGGCACCTCGCGATCTAGAAAGATATCACCCAACTAGCTGTTTTGGCTCAACAGGGTCAACGAAATAGTGTCCGCGAGCTGAACTAATTAATTTTTAATGCGTGATTTTTTAAAGAGAGTTATATATCCTTTGTTTGGTAGAAAGAGCATCTGCCTCCTGCGGTGATAAGTAACTACTAGTTCGTAGGAATACCGCATTTAGTGCCAGTTTCTATTTCCCCTGCAAATCTACAAGACGAGTGGAGAATGGAGCTGCTGTCTAAAACGAGATATCCTATAGCTATTAACGAGTTCCATCACGATGGATTTGTCAACTTGAACGTTGCTTGCCTGGCACCCCTGAATTTTGCACTCCTCGCACCAGTTATTGTGCCAGACATGATGCTCATGACGGAGTCAACCCCTGAAAGATACACTGACGTTTACGCTGCGGCAAAGCGTCACGAAATACAGAAGCAATGGGGCCACCAGAATGTACCCCGGGCAATCGCCAGAGATTCGACTGATTGACTACGAACATGAGTAACCCCTGAATTTGTCGACCACCATCATCGAATCAGAGTCAAAGAAATTGTGACGGCGTGATTACTCGCCTTGGCTAAATTGCCAAATACCATGCGAGCTGCAAAGAACAGAATGCTACCGGCTCTGTTGCTTGTTATGGCCCTGTATGAGGCCTTCCGCGGCAAGACACTGAGACTGCATGGCGCAGTCGTGGTCGTTGACACTTAATATTAACAGACTATCCGTTTTAAGTGTCGTCGCTACCGGCTGGGTCCTCGGCATGTCTGGTGTAGGCTGCTCTCGCTATGATGTGGCTGGCCGGAAAGCGGGCGAACTCTCGTCAGCTTTAAGTACCGCAGCAAGCTGCGCGAGTCTTTATCCTTTCTTCAGTTTCGATTGTATCGATGAGCTAGTATGAACTGAATATATTCAAGTTATCTATATGAGGAAACAAACATCATATCAAAGTCCAGAGACTTGCGAGTCTACCCCTTAACGTAGTGCGATCTTGAGGCCTTCCTCGCATTTGCAGGCTAATCTTCTATACCATTGAATCGAGACTCCTCATAAAGGACTTCACTATATTATCTACCCGAGAGATAGATCTTAACTTAAATATATTAGCTACTTCTACTTTTAGTCCGCAGAGACTTCGTGGTTAGCTTAGCGCGATATAGGATCTTCTAGTTAGCTAGATATAAATTACTATAGAGTATAAGATAAATAGATATAAAATATTTCTATCTTAGAGAAGTATTACTATAAGGTATAAGTAGGATTTATTATAGCGTTTAGCCTAATGAGTTTGCTGATACTATATAGGCTTAATAGTTACTAGTCTTTAATAATCCAATCCATACTATTAGCCTGGATTTTCGTGTTATAATACCTAGTTAATTCGTGCTTGCGGCTATAGATATTTTAATAAAGAAACCAAGTCCTAAAGACATGACTACGTAGTTAACTACCTTTATTTAAGACGACTTGCCTCGGATGCCTGAAGGCTAGCTAAGGGCTATGTTACTTGTCTTATAGGGAGACTTGATCCTGGTTCGATACCTATATAAGAACGCAGCAGCTAGCTAGGGTAATTACTACGCGTAATATCTAGCCTCTATCTAATCGAAAAGGGGCTTAGCTAGTAGTATTATTCGCGCAAGCCCTTATATAATAAATTAAGGCGCGTATTAGTTATACTAATTATCTTATTACTATAGTTTTTAACCTCCTATATCTATCTCTAGACTTTTACTACCCATAGCTTCTCTCTAACCTTTAGTTAGAAGATCTCTTACCTACCTTCTTAATAATTACTACCTTTAGGTAAGTAGGTAATACTCTTTTATATTACTATTATTCCCTTCTAAATTTTAAACCCTTATTTCTACCTTTATTATAAATTAGCAAAAGTCCCTTTAAGAGAGAATATTTAATATTTCTATACGTTTACTACCTATATAAGCCTATCTCTAGTATTAATACTTTAAAAGCTTATAGCTTATTACTACTGCTATAGGATCGAGGTTAAGCTAACTAATAAAGGGCTAGGCTAACGCTAACTGTTTCTAAAGCAAAGACCTTGGGCTAGATTTACTATAACCTCTAGATTAATCGCGTTCCTTACTACTATTACTACTAGTTTGCCTAGATCGCTTAAGGGAAGGCTGCTTATTTACCCCTATTCTATGCTTACGCTCTAACGTTACTAAGATCGACTCTATATAGGTAAGACGAGCCTTTAAATATATTAAAAGCTAATAAGCCTATAGAAATAAATAACCTAAAGCTACGTACTAAACGAGAGATACTAGATATTAAAACGAATATTAAGAGCGACTATATAACGAAGATCTTTACTATTTTCCCTAGTATTTACCCTAAGTATTTTAAGGAGGTAGCTATAAAGAGTCTTTATAATATTAATAAGATTATTAAGGATATCCTAAAAGCTTCGTTATATCCTAAGAAAGCCTACTTAAAAAGTCTTAAGTATAAATATAAGTCTTTAGAAAAAAAGGATAAGGTCTCTAAGGTATAGCGACTTTGCGACTTCGCTAATTATCTTATAGAGACGACATTAGTCTATATTAGTATATTATAAGTTCTTATGTTATTCTCCTTGAAATATATCTAGTAAACCCTCAGGAAGACTTAGTGCTAATACCTAGTATAGGAGGAGAGGGCTCTGCTAAGACTTCCTGCGAGCTACTATTAAGAGCGTTGCGAAACTCCTACAAGAGTATAATAATTATCTAATATAAGTATATCTTGCTTTAGATAAGATCTAGTATAATTAGTAGGCTAATAAAACTAAAGTTGGCTTTAAGTTTAAATAAACTAGAAAATAGCCTAATCTAAAGCTTAAGCTAGAGAATTTAAATAGGACTATTCATAACTTATTACTTCCTAATAAGAAACGAGCCCTTGAGGAATTGCGAGCTGCTTAATAAGTATATAAAGTAGTATAGTCTAAGTATAAGTTAGTAGGGGCTAAAGTTCTTAATAAAGAAAATAACTTCAAGTAAGTATAGGAAGCAGGAAGTATTGCTAAATATAGCTACTACTTCGATAAACGCCTGCTAAACTATATAGTTTGCTATAATAACCCGAAGGCTAAGCACGTAAGTAGATATTCCTTCCTATTAAGGCTTTTATACCTAACTATACGTTAGTATTTCTATGTTAACTATATACGAAAGTCTGCTAAGATAGCTATTAGACTTATAAAATTCGAGCTTAAGTATTTATTAATAGATAGCTATAGCTTTAGTTTCTCTTATTCCTAGCGGGTAATCTTCCTAGATAAAAAGCTTTAAGTAGATCTTAATTATATTAAATTTAAAGCAGCTTTTTAAGCTTAAGGCTTTAAGAATCTCTTAATATACCTATTCTATTTATATACTACTAACTATCCTCCTAATAAGGAGAATAAAGGGTTTAGGTATATTAATCCTAAATATAAGATTATTACCTACTACCTATATAGATAAGAAATATATATTCCTTAGATATATAAGGAGGCTATAGCTAAGAATAGAATATTAGTATACTAAAAACTTAGGTAAGCTATATCTACTACCCTAATTTATAAATATAATAAATATAAGTTTCTTAAGAGATATATCCGCGAGAACTAATTACTAATTTATATAAGTAATATACCTTTTATTAAAAAGGCAGGCTATAATAAAATAACTTATACTAAACTAGGGTATAGAAATATATAGTACTATATATACTCTAAGTCCTATAACTATAGTTATTTTAGTAACTCCTTTTGAGGGGGAAAGAAGGGAAACTACCCTCTCTTTAAAGAGACTAAGGTTTATTATAAGAAAGAAGTTTAAAATACTAAAGAAGAAGCCTATTAGAAGGTTATAATAGCTAACCCTAAGTTTAATAAAGAGCACCTTATATTTAATATATCTAAGTATATATTAGATAAGTAGAAGAACTAATAGTATAAATAAGAGAAGCCCTATAAGGGGCCTAGCGTTAAGGCTAGGGAGGTACTAGATATAGTGAAGATATACTAATAAGGCTACCTAATCTAGCTATTAAACTAAACCTATAGCTAATCTAACTAATTTAGTCTATCGAGTAAGCTAGAATTAATTATCTAATTATTAAGAAAAACTATTATATACATAGCTAGGCTAGCCTAGATATAACTAGTATATTAATTAATAGCTAAGTAATATAAAGAATAGGGGCTACCTAGTCCTCGAATTCCTAAATAGTAACGTTATAATTTATTACTACTTTTTATAAACCTTTTTCCTAATAAGTAGTATAGTAAAGACTTAGGTACTTTACTATATAGCTAGGGTAACTTTATCTCTCCTAACTTAATAGCTAGAAGTGGCTCTCGATTTCAGTTATAGCTAGCGATATTATAGAAGGCCTCTATAATAAAACTAGTTATTATTAAAGAGGTCTTCTGCACCACGTGGCCGAATCTAATGTTAGTATTAGAAATAGTCTATGTTTTCTTTAAACTACTATTAGGGGCTAGCCCTTTAGCTTATTAAATATTAATTCTAATGCTAAATAACTATGTTTATGCTAGCTATAGATTTTAGTAAGCCTAGTATAATAAATACTAATAGCTATTCTATAATATTTATTACTTAGTTATATAACTAAAGCCTTTTTCTCCCTTTACGCCTAGTCGCTGGAAGTAGCTCTTGATATTAGATAGAGCTATATAACTAGTAGTAGCTAAGCATAGCCCCCTTAGAAGCGTTAATTGGATAATATTTTATTATTTTATAAGAGCTACTTTAGGGCAATCTGCGCACTTCTATATAATAGCTAGCCTTAGCCCCTATTAATTAATATAGCTAGAAAGGTCCTTAGAGAACCGTAGCTAATTAGTTAGGCACGCTTCTCTAGGATCACGCGCGGGCTAGGTTAGCCTTTAGAGCGATAGGGTATATAGGTATCCTAGCGGTAAAGCTATGCGGTATTACTAGTGCTCTGCACGTGCAGCTCCCTCCTTGGAAAACCCTCTGCCTAGTGTCCTTATAAGCGCACTTTCTTAGTTTAGTGCATAGTGCGAGATGCGTAGCTAGCTGCACCCCGACATTAGCAGAACCTATATTAGTAGACCTTACGCACGCTAGCGCTTAGCTACTATAGCGAGAGTGCTATAATAGTAATCTAGTAAATATAAGCCTTATAGTATACTTCGCTTTATCCCCTCCCTATAGTTATCTCTAATATACTCGTAGCGAACTAAGTATAATAACTATTTATTAGTATTTAGGGTTTTCTACTTATACTTAAGATATATACTAGCCCTAGCGAAGCGTTTAAGATACTACTATATAGTTAGAGTAATTATATAGTTAATATAGACTGCGTTACTATAGCACTAAAGATCTTATTACGTGTGATATATACTATAAGTAGGTATCCTTAATTATAACCCTATATATGCGCTATCCCTAGATAAATTTCAATAATAGCTAGTATTATAATAGGCGCAGTAGTGGGGCTACCTACCTTGCGCGCAGTAGGAAAGCTAGGATTATATAAGCCTGCGCGTATATATACGCCCGCGCGCGCGCGCGCGCCCTTAGAGTAGTTCTTCCCTAATATATATATAATATAACATATAACGTATCACGCTCTTTTTATTAGGGTCCTTCTATTTATATAGCTATAGTTATCCTATCCTATCTTAATAATACCTAGAGGCGGATCCGTTCTTTTTATACGCCCTTAAAGGCGTCTTAGAGAGTAGCTATCCTTATTAATAGATCCTAAAAGAACTAGATACTATAGCTATTAGGGTAACTATAGCTATATCGTCGCTCTTTTTATTAAGGCTACGTGTTTAAGTCTCCCTTATTTCCCTTCTTTTTACGATCGCGCGCGCCTATAATTAACTACTTAATTGCACTCTTAATTATAACCGTTATTACGCCTGTAATTACGCCTAGTTACGCCGCTTTATTACGCCTTATTACGCGCCCACTTTCGCACTACTTATAGCGCCGCTAATACGCTATTTTAGGCTAATTACTATAGTTATTATTACGCTCTTTTTACGCCCGCCGCCGCCTACCGCGCCCACCGCGCCCACTGCTACCGCTACCTGCTACTACCTGCTAAAGCCTACTAAAGCCTACCCTCCGCAGGGCCTGAAAGATCTAACTATTACGCCCACTACCACCCGCCACTACCGCCGCCACGTAGACCTACCTAACGAAGAAGGTCTATACCGCACTATACGCTATATTACTACATACTCGCTATAAAGGGTATAAGTTATAGGGAGCACCTATAGTATAGGGGTATAAGTCTATATACTATTATAGTTATTATTATAGAAGTTATAGGTTTAATTCTAGTTTTTTTTTTTCCTATAGAGCTCTTTTTTTTTTTTTAGGTTCTATGTTCCTAGCTTTAGGGAGGATTATAATAGGCGTAGTAGTAGGGCTACCTACCTTGCGCGCAGTAGGAAAGCTAGGATTATATAAGCCTGCGCGTATATATACGTCCGCGCGCGCGCGCGCGCCCTTAGAGTAGTTCTTCCCTAATACACATATAATATAACATATAACGTATCACGCTCTTTTTGTTAGGGTCCTTCTATTTGCGTAGCCATAGTCATCCTATCCCATCTTAGTATCCTTCGTTTTTATATATCTATTAAGTTCGGAATTACGCCGCAGCCCCTTCGCAAAAAGACTATAATAAATTCACCTAGTTTATAAGTATAATTTAGGAAATACTATATAGATATTTTAACTTATACCCTCTACTAGTTAAGGAAAATAATATAAGAACCCTATAAATTCCTATTACTCGTAAGTAAACCCTCTAAATATTACTATATAAAGTTAGATATACGCTCTACTAGGGCTAATTATATTAGAGCTAAACGGGCTACTAAAGCTCTTATAGCAACACCCTCGCTAAACCTTCTAATAAAGTGCTATAAAAGCTATTATATAAGATAACTCCTTAACCTAAAAGGTCGACCTTCTAGCAAGGTGCTATAAATACTATTATATAAGAGGTAACTCCTTAACTAAAGAGGTCTTTCCTAAGAGGTTCTTATAGCTAGAAGTATAAGAAGCTCTGCGAGTAAGGCCTTATACCTCTCCCTCTTCCTTATCCTTATCCCTTAACTATATTAGCACTAGACCCTATATATAAATACGCTAAGCCCGAGCGAGGCACGCCCTTTAGCGTAAACAACGCGGAGGGGGTCGCTAGAGAAGGTCGTGAGGCTGTTAACGGGCACGTATAAGTGCGGCTATGGTTAGGAAAGGTGGTTGGCAACTTGGGAGGTTATTAGGCTATGATCACGTGACCGAAGGCTATGTATTATCAGGGGGCGCGGAGTTGGAAGGTCTGTTGCACTTAAGCAGGTAAAATCACTATGCTGTGGCCAGAGGCCTTTTATATATCTATACCCTATAGTAATAACTTTAATCTAGCTAGATAAGGCTTAACTTTATAAAAACCTCTAGTAGAGGTAGTTACTTCTCTAGCTATCTCGCTAATTTATAAGTCAAGACTCTAGCGTAAATTATAAATAGTAGGTAGTTTTATTTATCTTATATATAGAAGCTAATAGGCTAGCTCTAATAGAAGTATATAGTAATTTAGTTATAGGAAATAACTCTTACTACCAGTAATCTTACCTTAATATTATAAAGCTATAAATACTTATATCCTCGACTTAAACTAGGATATAGTACTTATAGTCTGCTTACTTATTAAACTATTTATACCCTAGGTCTATAAATAAAGTAATAGCTTATTATTATAACTAAGGAGTATATTACTATAACTAAGTAGCGTAGTATATAATTTGCCTTTTTTTCTAAAATACCTATAACTTAACCTAGCTTATAAGGTTAGGCTTATACTAGACGATAGGAATAATAGTCGCTATACTAAAACTCTACTATTAATCATAATAGCTTTATAAGCTAAGCTTAGCTTTACTAATAGTTAGTTAGTAAGGGCACTAGCCCTAGCTTTCTAGAGCTCTTGAAGTAGCCCGCTACTTCTAGAAGAGCCCTTATATATATTATTTTACTTTTCATTATAATAATTAGCGCTAGTAAGTTTATATTTCTAAGCTATGTTTTAAGGACCTTAGCGTAAGTTTAGGTCGAGAGTTCCTACTAAGGATTATAATATTAAGTCGGAGGTTCTTATTAAGGATTATAATACTAAAGCAACCCTCATTATAATATATATAGCTTATAGTTAATCTAATATAGTTCCTAGAATTATAAGCCTAGAGCTTCTTATTGAAATTACTATCTGTATAGATTTCCTAGGTTATTATTAAGTAATTAAAGCTAAATTAGGAAGATAGTTTAATAATATAGAAGAATAAATTCTAATAGTATATTACTAAGATCTTATGCTTTAGGTAGTTATAAGTAGAATATTCTCTAAACCTATTATTTCTATAGTAGCTATAAGAATAGCTATAATATCTTATACCTTACCCTTATAATACTTAGGCTTTCCCTTCTTATAGCATCTTATTAATAAGTAAGTTAATTATAATCTTTAATAAAACTAATTAAAATTATAAATAAGATTAATTTCTAGAGGTATAAGTTTATAGGTGCGATCCTAGACCTCTTATATAGCCTTTAGAGTTATTGATATAAGTATTATTCATATTCTATAGATTATTCTAATATACTCCTAGATATACTTATAAAATAAATAAATTATCTAGGTATCTTAGATATATAACCTAATAAGAATCTTTTAAGTTATAGCTTTATATCCCTAGTAATATCTATATATACCTTTTTATTACTAAGGTGTAATAATTACTATATTAGAAATAGGTTACTCTTATATATATTATTAAACTTTCTCCTTCCCCTTATCTCTTAAATTAAAAGGGACTTATATAGGCTTATATTAGAGACTTCCTAAGTATAACTAGGTCCTCTAATAATAAGGCGAGTAATAATAGCATAAAAACTATACCCTTACTAGAATGAGGAATATAAAGCTTAGTTAGTTTATAAGTAGTAATATATACGAGGAGATATTATATAATCGCATAGCTATAAAAATAAAAAACGTTAAGGAAACTTATATAGAATTCTTATTAA
The DNA here is from genome assembly GCA_036785755.1 of Colletotrichum ledebouriae. Classification (NCBI taxonomy): domain Eukaryota; kingdom Fungi; phylum Ascomycota; class Sordariomycetes; order Glomerellales; family Glomerellaceae; genus Colletotrichum; species Colletotrichum ledebouriae. Next base: position 34,122 of record JAVHLU010000614.1, on the reverse strand, counting down.
GTATATCATAACTACTAAAGACTATATATACTAAGAGTTTGCTATTTAGGGGTATCTAATTTATTATATAGTAGATATAAGACTAGAGTTATAAATTAATTAAGTATCTTAAGTAGCTTCCTTTATTTTAGCCTTCTTAGCCGTTCAATCTATTAGCTCCTTACCTATAGAAACCTATTAACCTAGATATATAAATACTAGATATAAAGTTATTACTTAATAGGGGACGATCCTATAGCCTTTATACCTATAGGCTAATCTTCTATATTATTTAAATTAATACTCCTTATAAACGCCTTTATTATGTTATTTATTTAAAAGATACGTCTTAACCTAGATACGTTAGCCCCTATAACCTTTATACTAGAGAGACTCCGTGCTTAACTCAGCGCTATATATACCTATCTATACTTAAATATATATAAAAGATTAATAATAACGTAATTAAAACTAAGACTCTAGCTTTTATAAATTATTATAACTTAGCCTTATATTAGAGGGATCTATATTTATGATAAGTAGCTATAAGGCGACTGGTCGCTATACCTAATAATAACGTTATTAGGTCTAATAGCCTTTTTCTCGCTATTAGTAAACCTAACTTCATGGACTAGATAGTATTAGTAAAGGTATTAAGCTAAGGGCCTACTGCGGGGAGATATATTACTTATATATATCCTTATTACTCTATACGCTTCTAAGATAATCTATAATACGCTTATATCTGTTTATTATAATATAATAGCTATTATAGTTATCTTAGTAGTTCTATAGTAATAATAGGTATAGCTCTTAGATTATATTACTAGGTATAAACCCTATTTTAACGCCCTACTACCTATTATAAAGACCGTAGTCTAGATTAACCTAGGATAGTATTAGTTTATGTAAAAGGTTAGAGTTAGGCTATAAAATATATATTAGTAAGTAGTATAATAAGACTATCTAACTTTAATTTTAGTTCTTAAGGGTAGTAGTACTTATTAAGGTAGTTAAGGGGCTGCTATCTCTCCCCTTTAGTAAGAGTATAAGTATTAGTAGCTTAATATTTATAAACTTAACTAGGGATTTGAATAAACTCCTTAAGGTTATACTAGTTAACCCACTCCTAGGTAGACTTAAGCTTAGTCCCGTTCTTAGCTTTAGTATAGTAAGTAAGGAGAAGGTTTATGTTAGTATTATTAAGATACTAGCTAAGCTAGTATTTCTAGAGGATTCTAATAAATACCTCATTTAACTAATAGTAGATTTTCATTAACTATATATATTTAAAGTTCTATCTTTTCTATTTAGGGCCCTTAAATACCTATTTATCCTAATCTTTAATTATATCGCTATAGCTATTAGGGTAAGTCTACTAGCTATTTAGCTTTTTTATTTCCCTACTATAGTATAGGTAGTACCTAAATAGCTTAACAGGTAGTAACTAGTAAAAGTTACTAACTATAATAATCTAAACGCCCTTAAATAGGCTTAAGTTATCTCGGATATTATATATTATATAGCTAAGCTGCTTAAAGAACTAGTTCTGAACTATACTAATTTTACTAATAATAAGGACTTTAGTATCCTAGTATTATTTAAAGAGATATTAACTATATGCCCTTTTAATAATACTACTAGTACTATCTAGGGGTGTCTTTATATCCTTAGGTATCTACCTAGCCTAGTTATAGGTAGCTCTATTACTAATATTAATAGAGGCCTGGCTAGTAGGTGCTAGAAGATATATTATCTTATTTATTACTTAGTAGTAAGTAGCGAGTATTTTATAAAAAGCTCTAACTATAATAGACTTTCTATACCCGCTAGACCTTTAGTTATATAATTAGCTAATAAGGTATTTAGGGCCACTTATTAGAGCATACCCTATAATACATAGGTTATAGCTCTATATAGTACGGTCGATTATATTCTGCTATTCTAGGTAGAGGGGAGGGTCCCTAGGTATTGAGCTCGGAATTACGCCGCAGCCCCTTTGCAAAAAGACTACAACAAATTCACCTAGTTCGCAGGCATAATTTGGGAAATACTATATAGGTATTTTAACCTATACCCTCTACTAGTTAAGGAAAATAATATAGGAACCCTATATATTCCTACTACTCGCAAGTAAACCCTCTAAATATTACTACATAGAGTTAGACGCGCGCCGCACTAGGGCTAATTATATCAGAGCTAAACGGGCTACTAAGGCTCTCGTAGTAACGCCCTTGCTAAACCTTCTAGTAAGGTGCTACGAAAGCTACTATATAAGATAACTTCTTAACCTAAAAGGTCGACCTTCTAGCAAGGTACTAAAAGTAAATACTACTATACGAGAGGTAACTCCTTAACTAAAGAGGTCTTTCCTAAGAGGTTCTTATAGCTAGAAGCATAAGAAGCTCTGCTACTATAAGCAGGGCCTTATGCCTCTCCCTCTTCCTTATCCACGAAGTCCTAGGCATACCTATAACCTATAATAAATCCTTAACTATATTAGCACTAGACCCTATATATAAAAACGCTAAGCCCGCGCGAGGTATACCCTTTAATACTAATAACGCGCGAGAGCTTACTAGAGAGTTTAATATTAATATAATTAAGAAAACCCGCTCCTTCTTTAATTACTCTATTATATATAGAGAGCGTATTATTAATATAGCCCTTAAGAGGGCTCTTATTAATACCCCTAGAGGGGATACTTACTATTATATTATAGCTAAGTAAGCGGACTTAGTAGTAGAAGCTAAGCGGGTTATTATATACCCTATAGAGTAGCCCTTCTTCGAGCAGGTCCTCTATACTATTAAGGCAGAGGCGGCCTAGGCCCCTTAGGGGTCGGTAAGTATAGCTTGCGCTAACTGCTTTAATATAGAGAGAGCGTTGCTAATGACGGTATAGCTGCGAAGGCGTTAGCTAACCTAATTAAACAAGAGGATAAAGATAGTAACGACTTCTAGCGGACGAAGCGGTAATAGAGGCGGTATTTAATAGCAGCGCAGGTAGTGCGCGAGAGGAAAAGTCGATAGTTTCGTAGTCTATTAAATAATTAAAAACCACGTTATTATTAATATAAAGTTAAAGATCGTGAGGCTATTAATAGGTATATATAAGTGCGGCTGTGGTTAGGAAAGGTAGTCGGCAAGATCACATAACCGAAGGCTATGTATTGTTAGGAGGCGCGGAGTTAGAAGGTCTGTTGCACTTAAGCAGGTAAAATCACTATATAGTGGCTAGAGGCCGGGTCCCTAGGTATATATAAGGGCTATCCTTCCTAGCCCTAAGCGTTTACTACTTTAAGTTAGTCCCCTTTATTATCTATCAAGCTATTAATAGCAATAGTATTAAGAGCGGGGCTAGGGTATAGGTAGCTTTATATAATTATAAGATAGTCGCAGTCTAGAGTATTATAATAGGAGAGGGCTAGTAAAGAAGTTATTACTCGCGGAATATCGCTAGTTTTTACTATTAACCTACGATAGCTCTATAAGACTTCCTCAGTTAACTTATCTTAAAGTTTATCCTCCTAATATATATTAAATAAGCCCTTTTAAAAGTAGGTAACTTATAGCCTCTTAGAACGTCCTTATGCTTTTAACGTTTTAGATATACGTTAGCGGAATATCTCTATACGTAGCTTATATCTACTAGATATATAGCGAGTATCTAAAAACTCCGACGTTTACGCTATTTATTAAGGCTAGGTTATTAATATCCCGCACCTTCTTCCTTTCTATATAATATAGTACGTCTTACCCTTTAGCTTACGTAGTAGAGTTAGGGTAATACCTCGCGTATATTTAGCTATTAGGCGCTCTACCTTAGCTAGGATTAGACTCTTAAGGTTAGTAGATAAGGAGTATTAATCTTAGATTTATAATAATTCGTGCTATTCCCCTGACTCTACGCCTTTGTTTTAAGATATTACTATTATATTCATTAGGGTATAGATAGGGATATTAGTATATATAGCCAGTAAGGTATATTATTACTACTACGCTACTAGCTCTAGATATAACTTAGTGCTTAGAAATACTACTATATCAGGTGCTTTCTAAGCATAGATAGAGGTTAGCGTTACTCTAATAGGTCCTAATACTATAATAACTTACCTAGATATTATTAGTACGCTAATTAGGGCGGGTTACTAATATATATTCTACTCTATAACTATAGCGGATATTATATAAGTATAGAGAAGATAGGCAGGGGATAGCCTATTAGCTACTATAGGGCTATACGTCGCGCTACCCCTATTAGGGTACTAGGTACCTTTGGTATACTAGCTGCCTGCCCTAGCGCGACGCGGGCTACTTAATATTAGGCTATTCTGGCTAGCTAGAGCATAGCGTAATATCGCTTTAGGCACGCGCGTGGCAAGGATCGTAGAGTGGTGCTCTATAAGAGGCGTTCTATTCGCAAGTAGTAGCTCTAGGAGCTACTAGGCGTATAATTAACTATAGGTAGTCTTGCTATAGATAGCGGACCTGCACGGTGTAGGATAGAGGAGTAGCGTTAATATATAGTTAGGACGGCCTAGTATTAAGGTTAGAACCTAGCTAAGACCTACTACTAAAGTTGTAATAAACTATAGCTTATACACGGTCTTATAGCTAGGGTATACGCCCTTATAGTAATAATATTGTTTATTACCTTATAATAGCTATTTATTCTACCTGCTACGTTCTAGCAGGAGCTAGGATCTAGCTAGGATAAAGGCGGGGTTAGGCAGGGTATTATTCTTAAGTATAAAGTAGTAGGGCTACGATCTATTCTATGATATACTCCGCAATAGTTTATAAGTAACCTTCCTAGTAACTCGATTCTAATATAGCTAATATATATAGAGGATATAGCTAGGCTTGCGGGGGCTATAGTAGTAATAATTGCGGTTATAGTAGTAGTAGTAGTTATAGTAGTAACCGTGGTTATAGTAATAGTAGTTATAGTAGCTTCCCTAGAGGCGGAGGCGGCGACCTAAGAGGCTATAGGGGTAGTAGTAGCTTTAGAGGAGACTATAGTAGGTATAGTAATAGCTTTAGTAGAGGAGGTACTAATTATAGTAGCTTTTATAGTAGATATAGGGGTAATTTTAGTAGAAGTAGCGATTCTAATTATAAATAAGGGGCTTATAATAGCTTTACTCCTCGCTATAACGGATTTAAAGGTAAAGCTTAAGCTTTTTATAGGTAAGTCTTATTATATTATATAATAGTCTTAGTATTAATACCCTTTAGATAAGGCTTAGTTATTCCCTAGCCTAATAATAATATAACTAACCTTAAGAACGCTATAGTTAAGAGCTACTAGTCTAAAGACTAAGCCCTTATTAGGAAGATAGCTAGTATATAGCTTACTAACTTAATTATCTCTCTTATACCTATTAGCTAGCTTATAGTACTAAGGGGAAGTAGATTATTATCTAGGTTAATTACTTATATATATCTATTAAGCCCTTAGTCCTTTATTAGTATAACCTCGAGGTTTATAAAGGCGAGAATATAGACGCTCTAGTAGATAACCCTAAGGGTAAATAAAAAGATAAGGCATAGTCTAGAGGTAGTAGTACTAGTAGTAGTAATAGGCACCCTATTAGTATCCTAAAGCTTAAGCTTAAGATTATCTTATAATACGCTCTTATAGAGCTTTAATATTTTAAGCTAAAGGCTAAATTAGCTACTAAGTTTAAGTCCTAGCTCGTCTTACTTAATAAGCTATAGCTTATAAAAAACCCTATTATTATTAAGCTTAAGAATAAAAGCGCTATGCTCGAGGAGCTCTATAATATTAAGATTATTAGTGAGACTAAGGCCTTATTAGCTACTATAGCCCAGTACCTCCGAGATATAGTTAACCCTAGCGATCCTAACGACGCGTACTTCCCCTGCTTTAAGACCTCTATTAATACCCTTAACGTTATTCTTAGCTATAGCCCACGCGCGAATAACGAGGTTATTACTATTGGTAAGGGCTACTTCTTCCCGAGTAGTTCTAGGGCTACCTTAGCGCGGCTTAGCTAGCAAGGCCCCCTTATAGCTATTAGGGGATTCTTTTAAAGCATCTAGCTCGCTACTAGTAGGACCTTACTAAATATTAATATTACTTATAGTATCTTTAAAACTAATATCCTTATTAGTCTAACCTTTATAAGTAGTGTAGTATTAATATATTTAGTACTAGTAATATTAATACGCACTAGACCGCTTATACGAGGTTATATAAGTTATCTAAGTTTCTCGCTAGGACCTATATAACTATCTAGTTTCATACTACTAATAGTAAGGAAGTTATAGCTAAGAAAGCGATATATAAGCTTACTTATAGTTAAGACGTTAACTATACCGTTATTTTCTCCTATAGCTTTATCTATAGTAGCCTATAAGAGGTCTATTTCTAGCTAAATCCTACTCAGGGCTAAACTAAGATCCTTAGCGATAAGCTACCTAGTTTCTACTCTATTATAGAATACTAATAATAGAAGTATAAATAGGCTCTAGATAAGGCCCTACCCCTAGTTAACCTTAGCACGCCTTCTAAGCTTATATTCTTCCTAGCTAAGCGGTATATTATTACTACTAGCTAGGCTATTTATTCTAAGCTCTCTAGAGATAAGACTATAGTAATACTTAACTTTACTTACTACTCTCCCTTTATTAACGCTATCTCTATTAAGTATAATAGCTTCGTAGTTCTACGCTTTAACGAGCTAATACTAAAGGACTTTAGTATTATAATAGATAAGAGACTATTAACTATTATTACCCGCGAGCTTCTACTACCTAATAATATATATACTAATAAAAAAGCTCTTTATACGTATAGCAGCTTATTGAATTTAGGTAGTATTAAGTTCGTTAAGCTAGGTCTAAAAATAACTAACTAGAACTAGGTATATATTATAAATGTCCTGAATCCTAGGGTATCTACTAAAGTAGTTAAAGAGTCTATTTAGAAGTTTATTAAGTTCCTTAATAAAAGTGGAGTTACTATTAATATATAGGCTCTAGAAATCTCTCGTTAGATTACTATACGCTATAGCACTACTACTAAGGATATTAGGAGAGCATTCGAAGCTATAGCTAATATTACTACTAAAGCGAAGGGTACTACTAAAGGCTTCTTCCTACTTATTATCCTATTTAGATAGGATACTATACTCTATAGCGCTATTAAGTCCCTTACTAATATCTACTTCGGTTTCTATACTATATACTCTATAGCGCTATTAAGTCCCTTACTAATATCTACTTCGGTTTCTATACTATATACTCCGTGGAGAGGAAGTTCCTCTAGAATAATACCTAGATTTCTACTAATATTAGTCTTAAGTAGAACCTTGAGAATAGTAATAATAACTACGCTATTAAGGATACTAGCGATATTATCGCCTCGGGTAAGGCTATAATTATTAGATATAATATTATATATCCTACTAATATATCTAATAATAGTAGTATAGCGCCTAGTCTTATTAGAATAATTACTAGTGTTAATAAAGACCTTAGATAGTAGCTAGCTATTATATAGGAGTAGCCCTCCTATTAGGAGATACTTAGGGATAAGTTAATAGAGCACTTTAGGTCTCGCTTATTATTATAGTTTTAGTATAACTAGAATAAACTCCCTAATTCTATCGCTATCTACTATCATAGCGTCTTAGAAAGCTAGTTTACTAAAGTCCTTAAGGTTAAGCTTCTTATAATCCGCAAGGCGTATAACTAGCTTTATCCGCCTAAGTAGCGCCTAAAGCTAGCTATTATTATATTAGTTAAACGTTATTAGACGCGCTTATACCTTATATTTAAATAGAATATAGACCTAAAGTCGCGTAATATTAAGAATAGTATAGTTATTAACTGCGGCGTTATATAAGTATATACCTAGGACTTCTTCCTAACTACCTATATAGCTCTTAAGGGAACTACACGCCTAGCCTACTATACTATACTTATAGACGATATCTTTAGGGAAAAGTATAGCGTTAGTGCCCTTACTACGGATAAGCTAGAGAAGCCTACTTATAACCTATAATACCTATTTAGCTACGCTACTAAGGTAGTTAGTATTTACCTCCTAGTATACTACGTAGATACCCTATATAAATAGGCTTATCTCTACTAACCTTATTTATTTAATAAATTAGACATAGCGTCTTCAGCTACTAGTTCTCAGATTACTATACTATTAAACGCTATCTATTTGTATCCGCACCTAAGGGACACGATATACTATATCTAGTGAGTTACGCTATATATAGACATATAGCGGTTTCTCTCTAGCAGGTGGACGGCAGAAAAATATAAATAGAATGCATGCGTTAGGAATAAGCATCGCATGCGTATTTCTTAGTAATAACAACACGATTATCTAAGCGCTAAGAAGATATTATCCTACGTATAGAGTTTTGCTCGTGCTAGAAACGCTAGTAACGGTAGTGATTAAATATCCTATTTATTATCTACGGCATTATTACTAACCCTAACAACCGACTCTATACCCTCTAGTATTCTAGACACGGCCTAATGGATAAACTTGCTAATAGGCTTTAGAGCTGCGTATAAGTTTAGCACGATACGAATGGGAGCCTAACCACGCCAGGCTATTGACTTAATAAATTATAGCTATATAGTAGCTATGCGCTATATAAGCTTTAGCTTCTTATACTAATACTTAAAAGAAGTAAAAGTCTAAAGCAAAGCCTAGGTAGAGTGCTCTTTAGATATATATAATAGTTCTAACTATATTATAAGTATATTACTAAGCTCTACGTCCGCCTAAGGTTAGATAGCATACTACTCTTTAAAGACTTCTACTATTAGGCCTAGACGCTTGCTTTTATCTTTAACTAGAACTACACTACTATCCTACTTTATCTTAATTATTTCTAAGTTTTCTCTTAAATTCGCTAAGACCTTCTTTAATACTAGATCTATTAATACTAACTTTTCTAAGTCCTTATAAGGACTAACTAGATTAATATCCTAATATTCTACTATCTAAGCCCCCTCGCTATCCTTATATAATATAAGGGGTATTATATTATAACTGGAATTGTAACGTATACTAATATCTTAGGAGATAATGCGTAGTTCTTCCTTAATAGTAGGTTTAGTAATTATAAGTTTTAGGAAATTAATATTATAAACGGGATCCTCTCTAGCTATCTAAGTCTTATATTTATAAGCTAGTTATCCTACTATATAAGCTTAATAGCTACTTAGGACTTTATTTTAAGACCTTTCCTAATCGCTTGCTTTAAACTCTAACCCTTATCTTAATTAGTTTACTAGACTCCTAAGAAGTATACTTAGCTATAAGGCCTCCTTATTATTAACGTTATTTATATTATAATAGAGACGGCCTCTGGCCACTGCATAGTGATTCTACCTGCTCAAGTGCAACAGACCTTCTAACTCCGCGCCTCCTAATAATACATAGCCTTCGGTTATGTGATCTTACTAACTACCTTTCCTAACCATAGCCGCACTTATATATACCTATAGCCTCACGATCTTTAACTTTATATCGATAATAACGTGGTTTTAAATTATTTAATAGACTATAAAACTATTAACTTTTCCTCTCGCATACTACCCGCGCTACTAATACCGCCTCTATTACTACTTCGTCCGCTAGTCCTCTTATTTAATCGGGTTAGCTAACGCCTTTATAGCTATACTATTAATAGTAACGCTCTCTCTATATTAAAGCAGTTAGTATAAGCTATACTTACTAACGTTCGCGTAGGCCGCCTAGGCTACCTCTACCTTAGTAATATAGAGGCCCTGCTTAAAGAAGGGCTACTCTATAGGGTATATAATAACCTACTAAACTTCTACTACTAAGTTTACTTACTTAGCTATAATACTATCGCGCCTTATAAAGTCCCCTATAGGGGTATTAAGGTAAGCCCTCTTAAGGGCTATACTAATAATACGCAGGTCAAAATACCTGTATAGTGTTTCCCGAATTGTGCCTGCGAACTGGGTGAATTTGTTGTAGTCTTTTTGCGAAGGGGCTGCGGCGTAATTCCGAGCTCAATACTAATAATACGCTCTCTATATATAGCAGAGTAGTTAATAAAGGAGTAGGTTTTATTAATTATATCGAGGCTAAACTCTCTAGTAACCCCCTTTATATTATTTATACTAAAGGGCGTGCCTCGGTTAGGCTTAGTATATTTATATATATAGTCTAGTACTAATATAATTAAGGGGTAAGAATAAGGAAGAGGGAGAGGTATAAGGCCCTGATCGTAGTAGTAGAGCTTCTTATACTTCTAGCTATAAGAACCTCTTAGGAAAGACCTCTTTAATTAAGGAGTTACCTCTCGTATAGTAGCATTTACCTTATTAGAAGGTCGACCTTTTAGGTTAAGGAGTTATCTTATATAGTAGCTTTTATAGCACCTTGCTAGAAGGTTTAGCGAGGGTATTCCTAGGCTATAAGAGCCTTAGTAGCCTATTTAGCTCCGATAAAATTAGCCCTAGTGCGGCGCGCGTCCGACTTTATATAAGGGTTTACTTATAAGTAATAAGAATATATAGGGTTCTTATATTATTTTCCTTAACTAGTAGAGGGTATAGGTTAAAATACCTAAATAGTGTTTCCTAAATTATACTTACGAACTAGGTGAATTTGTTATAGTCTTTTTACGAAGGGGCTGCGGCGTAATTCCGAACTCAATATTATAATAGAGACGTTCCCTAAATTTCGTAATAATTCCTAAGATTTTAGGCTATATTTTGAAGGTAATACTATATATAATTATTATCAAAGCTACTAAGGACTTACTAACCTATTAAGTAAGGTCTCTAAATAACGCCTTATCCTTCCTAAGAAACCTAGAAAGGTCCGGCCTCATCGGGATATTTGTATTGTTAAAATTAGATATAATAGCTAGTTCCTAATATACCTACGCCAGATCTCTATTATAATTACTACCTAAAAGCTTATTAGCTAGTATAATTTCTCCCTTCGCTAAGAACATGATAATATCTTCTAGCGCGCATAATTATAGCTTAAATATAGCTTTAACCTGCTAGATATTACTAATAAGATATACTAGGGATCGAGTAACGAGGATATCGCACCTCTATTGTATTATATCTAAGAAGCTTTTAGTTTGGAATCTAAATAAGAAGCATATATATACCTTATTTTCTTCTAGAACGCCCTAGAAGTTAACTATTATATAAAGGTATACTAAGGTAGAGATTCTAATACTTATCTTCTTTATTAGATTCTTATATCTCTTATACTAAAGCTTCTACATTATATCTTATATAAACCTCTATTTAGTTAGGTTGAACCCCCTATTAATAAGAAAATTAAGCTATTCTTCTTTAGAGTTAGGGAGGCTAGCTAAGAATAGTATACTATAGTTATCTAAACGCTGCTTCCTACTAGTAGCGTTTTAGTTAACTTACTACTAAAACTATAATAGATATTTAATAGCGTTTTTCTAGGCTTTAATCTTATTACTAACATAATATAGGAGGATATCTCCTATTACCCTTCTTATTCTCTCCTTATCTTTTATATAGTCCTCTAAGATAAGAAGAAACTAAATATTAAGGTTTATAGATTAGGTCTCTATAATGGGGTCCTTGATTTTAAGGGTTTAGTATTCCTTATAGAGGAAGTTATAATTCTATTTCCTTTATAAGGGCTACGTCTCTATTTATGTATCGCTTCTACTATCTTCTATATTAATAATCTATATACCTTTAGTAGAAGCTAAACGACCCTAGATAATAGAAGGAGTAATACTTAATCTAAGGATATCCCTGATTTTTTAGGTAAGAGATAGTAATATTAGACTAACGCTATTATTTATTACCTATCTAGTTAGTAAAGCAATATCTTCCTATTTATACTATAACTAATCTCTATTTAGGATAGCTACTATAGTTATTTTACTAAGTCTAAGCTAGATATAGGTAAATAGCTTAAGGTAAAGCTAGTCTCTATTACGATCTAATTATAGGAGCTAATTAAGTATCTCCTAAACCTTTAGCTCTTAATATAGCTATTTAAAAACGTTCCTAAGCTAGGGAATTAGAGAAAAATTAGTAGTAAGGTTTCTCCTATCTTTAGTAAAATAGGTTAATATTATTTAAGAGATAGCCTCTAGCTATAGACTAAGAAGTATACTAGCCTAGGGTATCTTTCGCCCTATATCTCTTATATAAAAAGCCTGCTATTACTTACTAGTAAGATAATATAAATAAGATAAAAGCTAGTAAATAACTTCTTCTAACTTATTAGGATTGATAATAGGAGCTATTTATAAGCTTAGTAATAAGATTAATAGACTAAGAAATTAGTTAGGCTTAAAGTAATAATATAAGTAATATCCTTTATCTAAAATAGCTAGTTTTATAACTAGAGAGAAGATTAGGCTAGAATAGATATTCTTTATTTAAATAAGAGAAGTAGTAAATATAATATATTACTCTTAGAGAGACTCGAAGCCTTATAAACCTACTACCTAAGTATTAGGCGCAGGCCTCCTAAGAAATACTTTTATACTAAACGAGGGGTACTCTTTAAAAGCGTAGTATATAGTATCATAATTATCCTATATTATATTATAAGATATAGTTAAATTATTAAAGTTAATATTATAATATTGCGTAATGCGAGTAAGTCCCAAGGTAATAGCAAAAGGAGCCCGCGTTAGCTAGGATAGAATAACTACTATAGTATAGTTAATAGAGAAGCCTAGAAGACGTCTAGATAAATTTATATTATAGGAGATTTACTAGAAACCTATACTAAGTAGCTTTAAGCTAAGATTATAAGTTAACTAGCTCTAGCGTCTATAAGGAGTTAAGAATTAGCTTATATAAGCTTAGATCATTTATATCTAAAACCTCGGAATAAATAGTTAATATATTGAGAGAGGTATTACTAGGGCTAGATATATTGCTAAGTAGATAGTTACTATAACTTAAATAATAGTTAACTCTAAGCTTTGTAGAGGAGGTATTATAGGTATAAGAGTGAGATAAGAATAGAGGAGTTTAAGATTACTACTAAGTACTAGAGTGTTTATTTACTATGTCTAGTATATTTAGTATTAGGTTTAAAATAGTAATATAAGTGCTTTAGGGTGCTAGTATATATATTATTACTAAAGGATATGAGATAATAGTATTAGGTAATACGGGGTTACGGGGTTTAGAAGATTATAAAAAGCTAGCTTTATTATCTATTATACTAGATATATTACTATTTCTTAATTACCTTTTTATAAGTCTAATACGCGTTATAAGTTCCTCCTAGAAGAAGGATTACAAAACCTTATTAAAAAGAAGAACGTTATAGGTAAATTTAGTATTATTATACCTCGGCTTAGTGCTAGGAATATTACTAATATAGTATTAAGAATCTTAAGGCGAGCTTATTCCTACTATAGCTTTTATAAGTAATTATAATTATTTTATACCTTAGGGATTATATTATTTTATACTTCTTATACTTAATAGTAATACCCCTAGCTAACTAGTAGGGATAGCTCTAGGCTATGCTATCTAAATGCTTAATATTATTACTAGTATAAGCTTATATTACTACTAGGCTTTAGGAAAGGCCTTATTTAGCTACTACTGCCTTACTACGCCTAGGTCTAAGCTAGGCCTATATAACCTTATATTTTCTCTAAATCTTCTAATATCGAACTTTCTTACTAACTAAGAAAGAAGTAAGAAGAATTCACTTAGAATAACTCTTTATTAGTAATATATTAAAAAGTATTATACTATGCTTAGTTATTTAATAGTTAATAGGATATGTTACTAGTAGTATATATATATACCTAGAGAGGATTACTAGAAAGCGCGGGATATAGTACTAGATAGGCGTAATTAGAGCATTATATTACTATAATAAAGGTATAGTTTATTTCGCTCTAAATAGCCCTTTATATAATCTACTACTATATAAAAGCGTGCTATAGAGGATTCTATTACGTTTAGAGATCTAAGGAACAATCTTCGTTCTTATTAGCAATTTAATACTGTAAATATTAATATAGTATCGCTAAGTAATAAATTATTAATACCTATAGGACCTTCTGAGTTACTTTAGCGCTACTTTGAGAATTAAAATAATAGACCTATAAGGAGCTAGTACTTTAGCGGATATTAGGAATATATTAAATATGTAGTAGCTATAGGATACGAACCAAGTATAGTAGGAAGGGGTAAAAAGGAAGACTCTACCCTTATAGCGTTAGATATAACGACTAATAACATAAATATAACAAGTTATCTAGCTATTAGGATAAACTCTATAGAACGGTCCTTATTTAGAAGCCTCTATATCGAATTAAATATATACTTTTCTTAAATAAGTAAGTCGTTAGTCTTTATAGTAATACCTAGGGAAGTGTTTTTATCTATATTATATATATAATAGGTTAAATTAAGCGAAGGACGTGGCTAAAGCAGGCTAAATCCGACTTTTAGTAATTATAATCAACTATAATTAATCCACTCTTCAATAGCTAGACGAGGTAGCTCGTCGGACACGGCTAAGTCGTAGCTATTAGTTAATAATATTTTGCTTTTATATAGTTAATATAGTATCTACTTAGAGCGAGCGAATACTCTTATAAGTGCTATACTACCCTCTTATTACTATTAATATTATAGTTCTTTAGTCTATATAATAGTTACTATTACTATATTTACTATTTTAGATACAAACCCTATCCCTTCTAATATAAGTATATATATATTAGAGCTTATCTTCCTCGTCTTAGCTTATAGTAAAACTTAGAATAAGTTAACTTTAGGCTAAGATACTAGCTTCCTCTTATAGAATAGACTATATACTACTAAGGGAGCTACTATATAAATAGGCCTATTACTAGCTAAACTTACATAAGCTATATTAATTTTTTAGTATTAGTAATAGTAATAAAATTAACTAGAAGTTTTAGTAATAACTAGACCGTCCCTAAGTATAAATATAAGGACTAACCGCCCGAGGTTTATTATAAAGAGGTTAGTTATAGATTTTCTCTAGAATATTCTAATATATTAATAATAGTTAAAGGGGTAAGTTACTAGGGAAATTTATTAGGTACTTACCTAACGTAGTAAAGTTAATAAGTATAGCTATGGCCTCTAGCCACTGCA
Source organism: Colletotrichum ledebouriae (assembly GCA_036785755.1). Lineage (NCBI taxonomy): Eukaryota > Fungi > Ascomycota > Sordariomycetes > Glomerellales > Glomerellaceae > Colletotrichum > Colletotrichum ledebouriae. The sequence goes on along the minus strand of JAVHLU010000614.1, from coordinate 18,991 downwards.
TAGTGATTTTACCTGCTTAAGTGCAATAGACCTTCTTACTCCGCGCGTCCTAATAATACATAGCCTTTGGTTATATGATCTTGCTAACTACCTTTCCTAACTATAGCCGCACTTATACGTACCCTACTAGATAGCCTCACGATCTTTAACTTTATATTAATAATAACGTGGTTTTTAATTATTTAATAGACTACGAAACTATTGACCTTTCCTCTCGCGCACTACCCGCGCTGCTAATACTACCTCTATTACTGCTTCGTCTACTAGCTATACCGTCGTTAGCAACGCTCTCTCTATTAGTTAGTATAAGCTATACTTACCGACGTTTAAGCCCTAATAGGCCTAGGCTGCCTAGGCTACCTCTACCTTAGTAATATAGAGGACCTGCTTAAAGAAGGGCTACTCTTTAGAGTATATAATAACCTACTAAACTTCTACTACTAAGTTTACTTACTTAGCTCTAATACTATTATACCTTATAGAGTCCCCTATAGGGGTATTAAGGTAAGCCCTCTTAAGGGCTATACTAATAATATACTCTTTATATATAGCGGAGTAGTTAATAAAGGAGCGGGTTTTATTAATTATATCGAGGCTAAACTCTCTAGTAACCCCCTTTATATTATTTATACTAAAGGGCGTGCCTCGGTTAGGCTTAGCGTATTTATATATAGGGTCTAGTACTAATATAGTTAAGGATTTATTATAGGTTAGATAAGGAAGAGGGAGAGGTATAAGGCCCTGCTCGTGGCAGAGCTTCTTATACTTCTCGCTATAAGAACCTCTTAGGAAAGACCTCTTTAATTAAGGAGTTACCTCTTATATAGTAGTATTTACCTTTAGTACCTTGCTAGAAGGTCGACCTTTTAGGTTAAGGAGTTATCTTATATAGTAGCTTTATAAGCTAAAGTTCTTTATATATCTTAGGCCTAGACTATTCTAAGTTAGTATAGCACCTTGCTAGAAGGTTTAGCGAGGGCGTTACTACGAGAGCCTTAGTTACCCGTTTAGCTCTAATATAATTAGCCCTGGTGCGGCGTGCGTCTAACTTTATATAGTAATATTTAGGGGGTTTGCTCATAAGTAGTAGGAATATATAGGGTTCCTATATTACTTTCCTTAACTAGTAGAGGGTATAGGTTAAAATACCTATATAGTATTTCCCGAATTATGCTTGCGAACTAGGTGAATTTATTATAGTCTTTTTGCAAAGGGGCTGCGGCGTAATTCCGAACTTAATAAGTATAGCTATTATAATCTCTATATATAATAATCTTCCTACCCTAGAAGAGGCTAACTAACGCTTTATTAACTAATCTAGGGTACTTAGAGATTTAAAAGGCCTTTTTACTAAATATAATAATATTTATAGCCTCTATCTAATTTATATATACTACTAGCTAAATAAAAGTGAGATTATATTTATATAAGGAAATATAATATAGCCTAATAGTATAGACTTAATAGAAAACTATTATCCTAAGTAATAGCTTCCTTCTAGTAAGCCCTATAAGTTTACTAGGTGGGAACCCGTTCCCCCTCCTATGGATCTTCTTAAATCGTTTAATAAACCTACTTATAATATTCAAGTCCGTTAAATACCGCCTCCATCACCGCTTCGTCCGCTATCTATGCCGTCGTTAGCAACGCTCTCTCTATTCAGCGCAAGCTATACTTACTAACGTTCCCCTAAGGGGCCTAGGCTGCCTCTACCTTAATAGTGCGGAGGACCTGCTTAAAGAAGGGCTACTCTATAGGGTATATAATAACCTACCTAGCTTCTACTACTAAGTCTACTTATTTAGCTATAATATAATAGTAAGTATCCCCTCTAGGGGTATTAATAAGAACCCTCTTAAGGGCTATACTAATAATACGCTCTCTATATATAATAGAGTAGTTAAAGAAGGAGCGGGTTTTATTAATTATATTAATACTAAACTCTCTTATAAGCTCTTATATATTATTAGTATTAAAGGGTATACCTCGCGCAGGCTTAGCGCTTTTATATACGGGGTTTAGTACTAATATAATTAAGGGATAACGAAGAGGGAGAGGTATAAGGCCCTACTTATAGCAGAGCTTTTTATACTTCTAGCTATAAGAACCTCTTAGGAAAGACCTCTTTAGTTAAGGAGTTACCTCTTATATAGTAGTATTTATTTTTAATACCTTACTAAAAGGTTAACCTTTTAGGTTAAGAAGTTATCTCATATAGTAGCTTTCGCAGCACCTTACTAGAAGGTTTAGCGAGGGTGTTGCTATAAGAGCCTTAGTAGCCTATTCGGCTTCGATATAATTAGCCCTAGTATAGTGCGCATCCGACTCTATAATATTTAGAGGGTTTACTTACGAGTAGTAGGAACGTATAGAGTTCTTATATTATTTTCCTTAACTAGTAGAGGGTATAGGGTAAAATACCTATATAGTATTTCCCGAATTATGCCTACGAACTAGGTGAATTTGTTATAGTCTTTTTATAAAGGGGCTGCGGCGTAATTCCGAGCTTAATAATATTCAAGTTCTTAGCCTATATTATATTAATAATAAAACTAGTAATAAGATAATTAAGTATATTAAGGGATAGAAGAATATTCTCTTATCTTTTAATAATCCTAACGCCCTATAGCTAGGAGATTATATACAGATAGCTTAGGACCTTAGAAAGAGTAATCCTATTACTATAGCCTATATTATTTATTATAATACCTATTTAATACGTTCTAGCGGAACTTATAAAGGTATATTAACTAGTCTATACCTCCTATACCTTAGCCCGAGCTAATATTATAATACGTTAGGTATAAAGAGTTATATAAAGTAGTAATTCTATTCTAGCTTTCTTTTCTCAAAGTCTATATTATTAGTAGCTACTAGAGAATATTTTAATCTTTTATAATATAACTACTTTTATTATAATAATACCTCTAGTACCTTTATTATAGCTATTACTTTACCTCAAGTAACTTAAACTTAAGAAAAGGTATAGATAGAGCGTATAGGGCTATTCTTATATAGGGGAACTATATAATTATTACTAGATATAGTATTTCTATTTATAGATATTTACTAGTTAAACCTATTAATAAACTTACCTAATCCCTAGCTTTCTTCAAGTACTAATAGGCCTATCTACTAGCTAAGGGCTATATATACTAATTAACTTCTTAACCTATTCCTACTTAAGTTTAGTATAGGTATAAGACGGAAGTTAGCTAGGCCTAGGCCCAAGGCCTAAGTCCTAACCTAAATCCCGCCTTTATATAAAGGGTTAGCTATATGACTTTATAGATTGACTAAGCTACTTTAAATAATACGTAAAAGAGATTTTATTAAGTTATTATAATTTTTATAACTTACTAAGACTTACATTAATATATATCCAGGCGTAGTTATTATACTTCTTATCATAATCCGTAAGTTACTAAAGGAGGTAGTAATAGTATTTTATAACTGTTAAAACGTTATATATTATAGCTTGCTCTTAATATTTTATAGTTAGAGCCTGCTTGCGGTAATAAGCAGGCTCCTTAGGAATAGAAAGAATACTAAGGATAATAATATCGTGTATTAAATAACCTCTAGTAGCGCGGAAAGTCATAACTTGATCGTCTTTTTTATATTTTCAAAGGTTTTATCCTTACTTCTATGAATATTGCTTCCTTTTTTATTTTAGGGGGGCATATGGCCTTAGTTAGCCCGACTACGTGTAGCGGAAGCGGCTAGACTATAGCCTGAGAGCCTAGGGTATATTAGCTCTAGTTGCTTTTACCTAGCTAATTATATTATAAGTCGTAAGCTTTATTAATCTATATCTAGTATATAACTCCCGAATACCTTTAAGTACTTTACTTACTTACCCTTAAGCTTTTTATTAATATTAACTATCTACCTATTTAAATAATAAAGCGCGCGTTAGAAAGTTTAATATTATAATACCTATAACCTTAGATATTTATAGATCTTCTTAAAATATACGTACTATTTAAGATATGTACTCCAAAAAGAGAAACTTAACTAATCTATTCCTATTAGCTAGGTAGGGATTAATTAATATAAGGAAGGATATTATTAATAGAATACTCTATTATACTTTTTAGTATAAGGGAGGTAATTATACGTCTTACTATATATACTTAGTAGATATTACTAGCATGCTCTCTAGTAAAATTCTATACTTAAGTTTTAATTTACCTAAGTAGAATAGTAACTTTAAGATTATAAGTAATTAGATATATCTTTTTTAGTAGCTATTAGAGCCTTTATAAACTAAGCTAGACGATCTAGATAATCTTAATAGCGTTTTTAAATAGCTTCTTATTATCTTAGTAAACCCTAATAAGTATTTTACTAAGTAATATAGATATAAGAGCGAAGTATAAAATCTTCTTAAGTATTATAAGGGATTATACCCTAGGATACCTATCTCTAAGTATATTATTTAGCTACTAGGGAGACTATTAGATCACGAGCTAGTTTTTAAAAATTTTAAACTATAATATATCGTTCTAGGACTAGTTTACCCTTTATTTATATATATTAACTAGATCTTATAACTAATATCTACTATTAAAACTCTTTACTCGCTTAGTATTATCTATTACGATTTATATATTAATATATTTATATTATCTATTAATAGTTCTTAGATTATTATAATTAATCTAAAAAGCTACTACGGGATTTATTAAGCTCCTAGGCTATCCTATAATCTAGATCTAGATACTAGCTAGTATAAAAAGTTAGATATATATAACTTAGGAGATATTATTAGGTATATAGTACTTAGAAACGCTCTAATTATAGACTAGGTTAATATTCCTATTCCTATGCCCCTAAGCTAAATTATAAAGGCTTATACTAACCTTTTACTAGAAAAACAACCTAGTTTGGATAAACTATATTAAATAGTTTTAGATCTTAAATAATAGAGCTACGTTATAATATATAAACGGGGATTTCCTTTTAAACCCTATAGGCTATACGTAAGTACTTAACTTATTAGCAGATATTAATTAAGTAATATAGACTATAAGTAGTCTAATTTCGATCTCCTAATATATACCTATACTTAGCTACTATTAGATCGCGTAAGCTACCTAGTACTAGTACCTCTCGGACTGCTATATTATTAAATACTACCTAGGTATATCTAAAGTAGAGGGATATAATATACTACCTCTAGCTAGTTACCCTATATATAGATATATAGTGGGATTAAATATTACTGTCTCCAATAGTACTTATAGTTTACTCTCTAGAATTAGCTATATTCTTAGTATTATATAAACGTTCGCACCGGATTCTAGCTTATATTTATAATATCTTACTATAAGATTAGATTAACCTTTCTTCCTCCCGCTGCCTAATACTAAGTTATCTAAGATATTTAGATATTGCAAAATACCTCTATAGAAGCTATAATAACTATACTAAATCTTTCCTTTTGAAAATAATCGCGACGTCCTTTATCTATTAACCTAGCCGTAGCATTCTTATATTCTATAATAAGGATACCTTATATTACACAGCGCTATAGTATCTATAATTTTAGCCTCAGCGATAGAGAAAGTATTATTATAGGTAAGCCTTGGTATTACTATTAGCCTACTTATCTAACTACTATAGTAGTTTACTAAGACTAGATCTCTTAACTAGCGATTAACGAATAAATTATAAGTAACTATAATAGCTCTACTTATATTAAGTACCTTAGGGCTTGCGACTACGCAGGAGGATAAGCTAGGGGCTGCTATATTAAATATACTAAGTAGATAGCTAATTAGCCTCTTTTAAATACTACCTATACGTTAGTATATTAGTTTTAGCTAACCCTATTAGAAGATAGTAGCTAAATATAGCGTATTTTAAAAGAAAATAATAAGCTATTACTTAAATCGCTATATCCTCCCCTACCTCTAGAGCTTATCCTTGAGATTATAAAGCTTAGTCTCGAAAGCTTTACTATGAAAAGTACTAAGACTATCCGTTATATACTTAGAGGAATAACTTAAATTAATATCTTTTCTAATATATAGGCTTATATTAAAGAGTTCGAAGGCACTAGGTATATTATATTATTAAGAAATAGTTATAACGATAACTATAGTCTTTTGCTTTCTATACCTAAGTTAATACCTATAATAAAAGTTATTTATATTAGAGGAGATTATATACGGGTTAGAGAGATTATCTTTAATAACTCCTCTTTAATCTAGTATTACCCTAATAGATTAGATCTATAAGGGATTTAGTAGCATAGGATAGAGTTTAATTCGCCTTTACTTAAGTTTAAAACTTAGGTTAGTTCTCCTATTATTTATATCCTATATATGACTAACCCGAATTAGGGTCTAAGACTAGAATATCGCCTAAAAGGATATATTACTAACTAGTATTTAATAAGTCCTCTATATAATATACCTCTAGTAGCAAGCCTCCACTTTTTAAAGCTTAAAAAGCTACTATAAGCCTTATATATAGAGGCTCTAGCATATAATAATCCTAAGGTTTAAGCCTATTTAGCCTACTAGGATACCCGCCTTTAGTTAGTATATACCTATACTTATAGATCTTCATAGGCATTCTATTTGTAATTAGGATAAGGTATCTAGCTATTCTTTCCGCTATATAATAGCGAGAAGATAGCATTAGTATTAATTAGAGGTAGGGATAGCAGAGTAAAGGCCCTAATTATAAGTAATCTGGATAGAAAACGTTTAATAGCTAATATTATATATAGCTTAGGATAACTAAGAGCTATAATCTCGTTCATACTCCATATCTAAAAACGTTACTAACTAATAAGGTAGCTATATAAACTCTACTATATACTAAGGAGATAGGTCGAATCTTTCTTAAGAATTTACTAGTTAGTATTTAAAATATCGCATTTAAAAGTAGCTACCTTTTAAATATTAGTTCTTTAACTATTCCTTTATACCTAAATAGTATATACTTATTACTAAGCCTATAGCTACCTTAGTTCTATTTAATAGTATCTCTTCTTAGTATTAGATAAATTGCTTCTTATAAGCGCTATATTAGTACTTAATATGATCTTCTTAGTTTTCTTCTTAGCTATTCGGATAGTTATTAAGAAGCTCTTAGGTAGGTTTAGCTTAATTATTTATAAGACCTAAAGGGTATTAATACTAAATTTAAATTATAGCTCAGGCTTTTAGTAGATAGACTCGGCTAATATATTATAGCTTTAGAATCTTTATGAAACGCACGCTTTAATAACCTTCAGTAGATTTCTATAAGAAGAGATAATTTAGTTAATTAGTAGTTTATATATTAGAACTCTAAAATCGTTATACTAAAGTAAGATAGTATAAAATATTAAAGAGCGTTATTTAAGACTTTATATTAGCTAAGTTTTATCTACTTTAGTAGTAATTATAAAGACTACCCCTTATAAAGGTAAGGTCTAAGGATATTTATATAGGATAGTTAAGCTATAATAAGAACTCTAGAAAGGATTAAATATATATAGGTAGGCTTTATGCTTTTATAGTATAATATTAGGACTATATTAGTATATAGATATAGCTTAATAAGTCTATTATTATTAGTGAATTTAAGAATAACGTGGTTAATTAGTATCTTAATAGACTTCTTATAGTGTTTTAGTATACTAATAACTATTAATATAATAGATTATCTATATACTTAATCTTATGTAAACGCATCATTATATGAGGTAGATAAGGAAAGTAGATACGTATAATACCTACTAATATATATATAATAATACTTACTTACCCTTAGCGATTTTAAATAGATCGACCTTAGGTCTCCGCTACGAGCTAGATATAATACCTACTATTACATTATCTTATTTAGATATGCTATAGATATACCTAATAGCAAAAGGCATATAAGCTCGTAAGCGCTTACTATTACCTTATCTAAACTATAAGCTACTTTAGCTAACCTATACTATAGGTAGTATAACGTAGTTATTACTTAAAACGTGCCTAACTTATAATAACTAGGCGCTCTAGCGTAGTCCTAATAGAAAGAAGCTATTATAACTATAACTTACTAAAGGCCCTAAATTCTTTATAAGTAGTAAAAGACACGGACTTCCTTAATCTATACGAAGAGGCTATATATAGCAGTATAGCGCGTAGTTATCTAGCGCCTAGATTTGCGCGCGTATATTCGTCTTAAAGAGTTAGGTAAAATATTCGCCTAGTAAGTATGCTTATAAGTTACCTACTTAATTTATAAGAGCGTATATAGGAATAATTAAAAGGCTTAAAGAGTAAAGTATATATTATAGACTAAATAGTAAAAACTAATAAGAGAAATACTTTTAGAAAGACTACTACGCGTGCTAAGCTTACTAGACCTAGAGGATATTTAGTTCTATCTAGCTATGGATATTAGTTAGCTATATAAGTCTTCGTGCTATAATCTATAAAGATAGTTACGTATATAGATATTTTATAAGTTAACTCTAATAATATAGAATTAATTATAAATAGGAATATAAGCTTATCTAAGGCGGGAAGCTAGTAATAGAGATAGTTAATACCTTTAGAAAGTAGTTTTACTTATATCGCTTATTTATAAATTTAATAAAGTAAGGTTAGTTGCTCTCTCTTAATTAGTATATTATTTATAACTAGTCCTATTTATAATTATTAGCTCTACTAGTTACTACTTCCTTATCTAGTATAATAATAATAATAGCTCTACTAATAATAAGCTACTAGAGCTTAATAGCCCTTATCTTAATAAATAAGAAGAAGAAGACTTAAAAGGGTAGTTAATAAGCTCTAAGATAACTAGCGCGCGCTTCTTTTACCTTATTTTCTATCTTAAGTCCTTATATTTCTTCTATAATAAACTTAAACTTAAAGCTAGTATTAAAGATATATAGCTTACTTACTCCTCTATAATACCCTTAGTAATAAGATATACCTCGAGCTAATAGGAGTTCTAAATCTTATTATTAAGTAACTTAGTAATACTTTAAGTAATATCTATAACTTAAAATATTATAAAGGTATATCCTCTATTCTAACTATCCGATCCTTAGGGGATATTAATCCTCTAGAGTTTAGCTTTAACTAGGGTTACTTATATAAGGCTTTACTTAATAGCGTTTTAATCTAGTCCTCTAGAGTTCTATAACCTATTTATCTAATAATAATTTATCTTATATTTAATAGAGATAGCCTAGTTAGTTAAAGCTATAACACTCGCTAGGAACCTACTATTAGATGTAAATATAGGGTATTTAGAGCACTAAGCTCCCTAAATCTAAGGGATATTAGACCCCTAGCTAAAGTATCTAAGATCTATTAGAACCTACTATTAGTTATAAATCCTGTTTTAGTACTATATAATACGAAGGGGCTCTTATTTATTATATAAGTAATAAGGATTTCAAGGATCTATAAGGGTATAATGCGGATTAATAGTTAATTTGTATAGAGAATCGCGAAGGCGCTAGTTAGTAAGACCTTATAGTACTATTTACTAGAATTACGTTCTTATTATTAGATACCTCCTTAGTAATAATAGTACTCTTTATATTACTATTATTATAAATAATACGTCTGTTATTAAATACTCTATTTTTAACGATCTAAGCGCGTATTAGGAGGTCCTAGTTACTCTTTAACTTTAGCTACTTACTATATATATAATAAAATTTATATAATCCCTTAACCCTAATCTAGCCTAAGGTAGGGTAGTAGAGCTAAATATAGTTACCTTTATAGTTATAGCTAAGCTACTCTTTAAGCGCCTGCTATCTTATATTAAATAGTAACTAGGCGGACTATTAAAAGATAAGAATATAGATCTTATATTAATAAAATATATATTATAAATCAGGATATAGAAATTTCCTATCTTGGGACCTAGACGTAGCTATCTAACTTATATTATAATATACTAAGATATAAATCTACTTAAGATATAGCTATTATCTAATATGTAAGCTTAATAGCTTAGTTATACTAGAGATTTATATAATAGCTAGGAATAAGATAGAATAGGGGATCTTATATATAATAAGATCTAATAACTAACTAAGATAGTCTTAGCTAACTATAAGATTTCTAAGGTAAGTAGATAGGTTTATAGAAAACAACATTAGAAGTTATTAAGACTCTAGGGAGTTTCTTAGGCTAGCTAGACGTCTAAAATAAGTCCTCTAGTTACGCTATAATACTATTAATACTACTGCTTAACTAATACTTAACCCTCGCTATCTTTTGCTATAACGATAAGGAGCGTGCAAGATCACTTTAGATAAACGTTAGTATAGGTACCCAAGCCGTCGCAAGGCACCTTCCATAGTACTCGCAACCTACCCAGGGCGTGTCCGCTAAGCGAGACCCTAGCATGACCCTTGACCGCCAGTCCATATTCCTATGGCGCTAGGGAACTCGCTAGCGTGCCGCTGGCTGTGCGAGGATCCCGACGCCCGCGCGATTTGGGTACTTGTGTCCCCAGCAAGCCTGCAGCGCTCCACAACCGACCCCGTCGAGGTGAAATCTGATGCACGGTCTGTTGGAACGCCGATGTTCAGCTAATAGCCCGTCCCAACGCATTAGGTCTGGGCCTTGGATCTAGTCATTGTACACATATCCTACAGTAAGAACTGCACTAACCTTTCAGACCGTGGGACAGGATAAGAATCGCCCCTTCTCGAGGCTTAGGGGTTAAACGTGTGACAGACGATTTGGACTTAGTGCCTGATAGCTTCACTCCATAGCGATGTGATAACAAAGTAGATGACGGCACGTTCGAGTAGGCGGTTAATCTTATGACAGGGTTGCGGAGACCCACAGGTTCCTGGTGTCTGGCCAAGCAGCACAGCCAACGTACGTTGTATTCTCCTGGTTCTCTATGACCTCGCAAAACTTCGCGCGATGCGATGCGATGCAAGGTGGTCCGTTTGACCCGGGACTCTTGGCGGCCATCCAGTCGAGATCGACCGCTGTGCAACACCAGCTGCTCCTATACGCACTGCTCTGTACGATACCCATCGTCTGTATTGCAGCTGTATGCCAGCCATGCGCCATACAAGTTTTAGCTTCTCATGCTAATACTCGAAAGAAGTGCTAGCACGGAGCAAAGCCTAAGTAGAATGCTCTTTAGATGCATACGATAGTTCTAACTATGTTATAAGCATAGGGCTAAGCTCTGCGTCCACCCGAGGTCGGATGGCGTACTACTCTTTGAAAACGTCCACTATCAGACCTGGACGCTAACTTTCATTAGTGACCGGGACAACGCTGCTGTAGCACATGGCTTCGTGCAGGGGTCACATACAACAGCCCGACGCTATCCGCACATCACCTCAACAAGAAAATTGCTGTGATACCGGTTGAGCAGACTCGATTCGTCTTCCAGCGACAATTCGCCTCAAGGACGAGCGTTCCACCGTACAAGGTGACCGTCAGTCGACCCTCCATATCTTCTGGCAACCGAGTGACAGGGAGCCTTTGGTTCTGGTTAAGGACTGCCGCCCCTGTCAGTCTAGCCCAACAGCGCAAAGTGCTAACAATGCTGCTCTGCAACCCCGCCCTCGCCCTCGACGTTTCCTTCGTACACTACCATGTGGCCCGTCTCCACTTCAATGAAGCCATTTTACGCTGCTGTGTAATAATACTAAGGAACTAATTGCGAAACCAACAAGCAACAGGCTAAACTGGCTTAGATAACCATGTTAGAATTGGGTATTGCCAAATCATGAGCAAGCCATCTTTGGAGCTTCCACCTGAGAACTGATAAAAGCAGCTCTTTTAGCGCTTAGTGAATACGACTATGATCTTCCATCCTATAGTATGTAAAGTGCGACCCACATTACGACTGCGAAAAGTGTTGACGGTGAGATCTGGCGCAACCCATTACGCCTGTTGTGAGCTACTAAGAAGAATGACCTGGCCGATATGTAGCAGATGCTCGGCGCGAGAGGGTTGCTTCATTGCGCCACCACTACAATCCTGTGGGTGTGTTGCCATGCATTGGTGCTGCGAGGAGGCTGTCAAGGCGGGTTAGTTCCAACACGGAAAGACGCGTCGTTGCAAAAAAAAATCCGTTTGTCCAGGCTTGCATTCCTTCGGGCCAGATTTCTGACCTCTATTACGGATCCGGGTTGCTGCACATCCCTTTGACCCCTGAACCCTACTCTGGGCGTATCTTACCGACGAATGGAATCTGTTTTCTGATTAAGTACAACGTAAGTAGACCATCCGTGAAGACGGCTTGATTGACTGAGATGTCAATTCAACATTGTATGCCGTTGCCGGCTGCAGCCAAATCACCCTGGAAGTGGTTTCTCGGGGTTGGAGAGATGTGATGTGGAGCTATTTCCGGGCATTCACCCGATGCATGCTAGCGTCAAGCCGGCTTGAGCTCCCAGAGCGGTATTTTGCTCCGAATGCAAATGGTGGGCTGTTTATCCACGGATCCCTGCGCTCCGGTCGGATCGCAGCCTATTCGTTCTGGCGAACGGTGTCAGGCGTCTACTGGTCCATATGCAGAGAATCAGCTCAAGTGAATTCAGACAAATCCCACCTTGTCATTGCTCAGGTCCTCAGAAGCCGCTTCGCTTGTCTATATGAGAAGTCCAAGAAGGACTCACACCGCAAAATTAAGACAATTTTTCCAGTACACCCGACCATCCGCATCTAACCTACTCGTTTGAATCAACCTCCCCTTACTCCTCATCCCAACTTTGGCCCACTCCCAAACGATGTAGGTTAAGACATGTGCCTGCTTGTCCAACTACACACTAATCTGAACCTGTAGGTGCGATACAGAAAAGGTCACCAAAACAGTCACAAAGCCAGATGGCACCGTGGAACACACATACACCGAGAAGAAGAAGGACTGTGGTTCGGTGATGTGCATGTCGTCGGCCAGCTACAATCCAAACCCGCCGAGGCCTCACCAGCCATGAGGTTTATCTCCGCGACTGATTGCTGATCACCAAGTTGCATTGCGAAATGTGATTGTACGTCAGATTTGTTTCCGTTCACGTATACCCCGTGTTTCCAAATGCTTATTCTCGTCATAGGATCACCTACTCGGTTTTGACTATGACTTCAAGCCCGAATGATTGAATCATAAAGCCATGGATCAATCTTTGCATAAGTGACAGATTCCGTACTCCTGCAAGTGGAGAGGCGCTACAAGTAACAATCGACGCAATGGAGGCAACGGGATATTCAACTATCCAATTCAACTAGCCAATACACACTTTTCTGACAACCACGCTCGTATCTTTTCCAGTCCCGCAATATCATGGCTTTCCTTTGAGATGATATAATCATCACCCTCTTCCTTCCACCCAGTCGATCCACCGCTCGTGCCCATCCTGTCGCCCGTTGCGCGGCAGGACCCGAAGTCTATCAATACCGGGATCCCGTCTCTGACCATCACGTTCATCGGACAAAGGTCGTTATGTACTAAACCTCTGCTGTGCAGACCCTTCACGATCGATGTCAGATCTCTCATGAAGGGCTCCGGGTCGACAGACCCGAGACCGAATTCTAGAAAGCGATGAAGACTTTGACCCTCCACCCTGTCGAGAACAATGCCAGTGATGCGGCCTCTCTTGACCCGGCAGCCATGATATCCGACAATGTTGGGAACTGGGTTCTTAGATATAATTTCCATTGCCCAAGCCTCATCAAGGAGAAGGTCCCGCAACTGTGAGAGCCCCTGGCCATCTTCGCCTTTGAAGAAATAATAGTCATGTAGACTCGGCCTTTTGATATACACTTCTCCGTCAAGATGTCCCGGGGCAACTGTGAAATGACTAGGGAGCTCGGGGTATATGTGCTCGTCAGGAATTTCGTTAAGTGCTGCTTCGATCTCTGCTGGCGTTACGTCTTTGCTTGTAACTTTGTCGATTCTTCCAACATACGCGACGTCATCGTTGCCGAAGGCTGCGAAGCCACAATGATCGATCGTGGCGCCAGAGGTGCACACATCCCAAGATATCAAGGTTTTCCGTAGGGTAGCTAAAGATGGGGTCATCATGGATTTTATGGATGAGGGATATGAGTTCTAGGCGCGGCAATGGCCAGGTATTTGTATTACTCATTTGTGGGGCCCCACATCTGTACAGGGGACATTAGTCAGACTCAGAAGGTGCGAGCCGGGGTCCCGGCTCGGGGCATAGTACGGCCGCTCCGCCCCCCGTATAAAGCTGGGACCCCAAGGTATCTTCACCCCACGAAAAGCAACCCCATTCTTACTACGTACGACCCCTATACAAGAATAACAGTTGACCGACACACACAGGCGTCGGGTAGCTAGGACAAGGTATTTATACCGCCGGATCTCGGGGACATCAGGGACTCAATTAGGATTAGAAGAGCTCTAGTTCAAGTCACGTGATAAGATAAGAGATTAGATTCGTGCGCCAAGGATACGGAAGGCTAGCGTGAGGCAAAGCTCAGATATAGAGGTAATAGCCCGAGACGAGAGTTAGGTTTAAATACTAATGCTACCAGACTTCGTAGAGAATCTTGCCCGAAGAAGCAAAAAGTGACCGTTTCCTATGAAACACCTCTATGACGATAACTAACAAAGTCCAGGTAGCTTTATAAATTACTACTACCAACTTCCTCAGATAGGAGAGATAGGAATTAAGCGAGCTGCGAAAAGATTGTTATCGCAGCTCGAGGGACATTAGTATTACCTACTATCACCTCGAACGCTACCTGCTTAAGACGAGCTCTCTTAATGCTCGGGTTAAACCGCAGGCCTCAAGCATCTCGCCCTTTCCGGTGCTGTTCAAGAATTACGAGTGGTTCCGGAGGTCTCGCTTGGTGCCAAAGCTGACATGTGTTTCAAGCATACTACGCCTGACCTCAACAGCATTGTACGTTTCGAAGCAGCATTTAGTGGTCCAAGGTGGGGGGCGCTGGGTATGTAAAAGCTGGTATCACATAGATTACACGTCAATTCCATAAAACTTCGGTTTGATCATAAGATGAGATTTGCTGGAGAGCCTGCTGGTGACTCCGCCCACGCTGAACTGTCAAGACACAGGCGACTGCACTGCCTCAAATGCCGTTGGAATTCCATTCCATTCCGATTTTGGCCAAGTAAAATTCCATTCTGGGAGCTTGTCAGACTGGCGGCCTTCTCGTGGCTTTTGTTAGTTGGTAATTACACGGCACTCCCGACTTTGTGTCTCGTCGGCGATATATCATGGCATGAATGGAGCAGAAAAAGTTCTTATCATCGCCAAGGATCAAACATACAGCACAGACCGATTTGCATTCCACTAAGGGCTCCTTAGACATATACTTAGCGAACCAAAGTCACAGTGTGTCACGGTAGGTCTACCCACAGTAGCGCAAGGCTCGGCTACGTTTACAGGTGACTTGTTAGACAGAACGCCAGTCACATCTCACAACGACCACCCGATGAATCAAGCAGACGGCCTTCTCCCGTTAACAGCAAGGAACTTATCGAACCTGGCCGACATGATTGGCAATTTCGGGGCTTCTTGTTCAGGCGGCGAATTACCTCCTATAACCACCTCGAGGAAGGCCGTGACCGATTGCGAAGACAGCCTTCCGGCTAGGGAGTTGGATAATATTAACTGGGGCGTTGCTGGGAGGCCTCGTGATACGTCTTCGAGGGATAATAGTATATTGCTACTAGAAAACCCTGTGAGTCCCGGAGGCATAGCTATAGAAGCGGAGGCGGATTCTAAGGCGCTAAGAAGTCTTAAAGACTACTTGTATAGTACTACTAACCAAGGTATAGGAGACGATTTTAATCACGCCTTACGTCTACTAGCTAAAGAAAGCTAAAGAAGACTTTAGCGAAGATCTAGCTCACGAGTTCTAGAGCTAGGATAAGGGTAAATAGAGCTAGGTGCATAGGGATGAAAAAACAGGGGTAAAAATGTACGCCCCTGAAGAGCTGGACTGAGCAGCGTCGGGCTGAGCTTGTCGGACGTATTGACTGCCTTTAGAAGAGCTGTGGTTTTGGGATGCCTCACAAAGCCTCAGAGTATGCAGTCACTGATTCCTATTAGTCGAGAGTCTAAGAATTACTCTACGTGTTCTCAGATTCCTTGTCCAACACGACTTTTGAAACCGCAAGTCTATATAGCGTCTCGATAATCCCGAGGACCGCATAAAATTAGTTAGCACTGGGCCTAACTCTCTAGTAAATAACGTAACCCTTCTCCGCAGGTCTCTTCCCCGTCCTATTAAGTGCGATATAGGAGTTCGAAGCAATATAGCAATCGATTAGCTGGCAGGTTGAAGGCTATGCTAATAGCGTCTAACGTCTATACGATCGTATATTATGCCTACGCGAGATAGAAGTCGACCCAAGTGATGCTAAGGCTACTAGTATAGTTATCGAGTTAGCAGGCGCTATCCATAGGCGTAGTAGCCTTGTCTCCTAGGTTAATATATTCCTTCTGCTAGCATAGGCATACGTAGGAGTATATAATCGAGAGGATTTAGATACTAAAGAGCATAACCTACGTATTACTAGCGCGCGCTTAGAACGATAATAGAGCACTTATTATTAATATAGGCGTAATATCTAGGATAGATAATAACACGGGCGTGCTAATATATAGTACTATTATAAGTCCAAGTTAACTATATTTTAAGCTAAGTCCTATATAAGGAGGCGATCCTAAATAGGCTAGAAGGAAGGGGAGGTTAAGGATACTAATACTAAGGATAAGGGTATAGATAAGGCGCGCGTATAGAGGGTACTAGGCAGCTAGGTATATAGCTAGTACTAGTATTACGCTTCTAGTAATAACTATATAAGTAGCTTAGAGAGCCCCTTTAAACCCGAAGGATATAGATAAATTAGTATATTATAAGTACTAGTAAGGTTAGAGGCTATATATACTAGGGATACCTTTATGCTTTATATTAGAGTAGATAACTACGACTATAGATAAGAAGGGGTAGTATAAGCATAATAGCTAAGATATATATAGCTAGAATAGTAAAAGATATAGATATAATAATTATTAGGCCCTCTATGAAATTAGTAGACTAGTCTATTAAATATTAAATATTAGTATAAGGGTAGTAATATAAGTAGGAGAATTATATTAGCTCCTAGCTATCTATTAGGGTAGCCTTATTAGGTAAGGGGCTATCTATAGGTAATAAGCGTATTATTAATACTAATTAGGGCGTGTAGTATCTAAAGATATTCCCCGTTTTCTCTATAGTAGTAATCGTTATAAAGGCCGCCTATTTAGGGGTTATTATACTCTAGGGTATAAGGGGTTAGACCCGAGTTTATTTAATAACAGGTTGCTATAATACTATTTATTTAAGCTAAAGAGGAAAAGGGGAAGTTTTCCTCTTTAGTAGAGATTTCGCTAGTTTATAGGGAATAACTAGGTAGGCCCTAAGTAAGCCCTAGGTAGCTCCTTAAGGTAGTAAACCTAGGTAGAAGCCTAGGTAGGCTTAACCTAGGCGTAGCTTATAATACTATCCTCCCTCCTAGCTAGTCCCCCCCTAGGTATAAGCTAGATTACTATTATTATTTATAACTAGCTTATATAGGGCTTTATACCTATTTATTATAGCAGTCTCTATAATAGCCTCTATAAGCTCCTAGGTAGGCTCTATATATCCTTCCTACTTAACTAGGACCTCGCGCCTCCGCCCTCGCCTAACTACTTTCTATTACGCTACGTATATCTCTTCTATATACTACTTAAATTCGCTATTATTAGCTTAATTAGTAGTAGCTAGGGGTCTATTCCTATCTACGTAAGTAGGGGGTCCTCTAGTGCCCTCTAGAGGAGGTCTATATAAAACCTCGGGTAGATATTACTAGGTATATCTGACTTAATAATATATAAGCTCGGGACTCCTATTATAATATATTTATAGTATAACTATAATAACTTCTTACTAGGCCTAGGGCTCTTATAATTAGCTATTAAAAGCTAAACCTTATTACCTACCTAGTACCCCTCTATAGATATCTTATATTAGGTTATATTTTCCTCGCTATACTACTAGGTAGCTATAATACTTATTTAGATAAAGTCTACTACCTCTTATAATCCTATTACTAGGAGGGTAGCTACTATATCCTTAGAGGGGGTCTCCTCTACTATGTTATTTACTATAGGTATAGGGTTAGTATAGTACCTATGTTTTAAGAAGAATAGGGAGAGCCTAGTTATATTACTAACCCTATTATAGAGCGCTAGCTAGGTATTAAGTAAGAGCTATCCCTAGTAATCCTATACCTAGGTTATAAATACCTATAGGATAGCTTATATCTCCTAGTTCTACGTCTTGGTATTACTATTAGTCTATAGGTAATATATAGTACTTAATAGCTTCCTTATACTAATAAAGTAATAGAATTTAGCCTAGAAGTAGCTTATCTAGTTAGACCCTTAACTATTAATAATACTACTTAGGAACCTATAGAATTAGAAGTACGAGGTAAGGAACTAGTAGGTATAAGCTTCTACCTCTATAATACTTATCTCCTCTAATATTACTAACTTACCTAGCTTATTTATTATAACTTATAAGTATTAGCTAGCGTTATCCTTTATAAGTAATAAGTCTATAATAAAGACTATTAAGAGGTCTAAGTATAACTAGGTAGGTATTAGTAGGGGCTTTAGGAAGCCCCTCTTAGCTTAGCTTTAGATATATATCTCTCTATAGATATTATAGCTCCTTAGAAATCTCTATACTATTTATAATTGTGTAAGCTAGTAGAACCGCTAGCTTACTATTTCTAATATACTATTATAGCCTAGGTAGGTAGTTATATTTAAGTTATAGCTCTATTAAATGATATTTATATAGAGCTTACCTAGTAGGTTATTATTATCCTTACTACTAGGTACTCAGAGGGGTAATATAGGGTTAAGGTAAGGTATAAAAGTTAGTTTATAGTATACCTTAGTAGTATCTAGATTTTATAGATTTTTTATCTAACTCTATTCTTTAAACCGATTTTATATATCTATAGT
>JAVHLU010000613.1:0-52051 GCA_036785755.1 Colletotrichum ledebouriae | reverse complement strand
CTTTAATCCTATACTCCTAATTCGAGTTAAAACTAATATATTAGACTTTATAATAGGGGTAATACTAAGCTAGTTAGAGGGGGATATATAGAGACTAGTAGTATTTATATCTTAGAAGCTTAAGGGTGCGTAATTATAATATAGCACGCTAGAAGTAGAGCTACTAGCTATTAGGGAGGTAATAGTAAGGTAGTAGCACTACTTACTTTACTTCTAGTATTATATCCGATTTATTACTAACTACCTAGGTTATTAATACCTCGCTAATAAGAAAACGCTAAGTAGCTACTAGGCTTAGCTATTATAAGACCTATTAATATTTAACTTTGAAATTAAATACTAGCTAGGTTACTATAACCTAGCTAATAGCCTCTCTTAGAGACCTAACTATACCCTAGAGGATAGGGAAATTATTAAAGCTAGAGACTCGCTCCTATAAGACTTCTTATAATATTTTAATAATACTACTATCTAAAGGGTAGGTACTAAGTAGTAACGAGGTACCTAACTACTAAATACCTCGCTAGAGTAACTTATACCCTCGCTCTAGGAATAAGTTAAAGAGGCCTAATAGAAAGACCCCTTTTATATTAATAAGGAGTAGGAATAGCGAGGTATAAGGTAGTTACTAGATAATACTAGTACCCTAAGATACTAGGGAGGGCTATATATCCTAAATAACTACCTACTTTAAAATAAAGTCCTTAGAGCCTTTTATAACGAACTATCTAGGGGTTACTAGGGGGTTACTAAGATACTAAAGAGGATTAGAAAATCCTTCTTTTAGAACGTATAGAAGAGTAATATAAAAGAATATATTAAGACGTATATAATATATTAACGCATAAAGCTAAGATACTACCCCCTATATAGTAAACTAGCACCCCTACTAATACCTACTAGACCCTTTAAGTAAATATTAATTAACTTTATTACTAAATTACTATTATTACTTATAACTAAAAACAAGCCTTATAATACTATCCTTATTATTATTAATTAATTTATAAAATACTCCCTATATATCCCTACTAAGGAGTTACTTACTACTAATAGGTTAGCTACGCTACTAATTAAATATATCTTCCTTACGTTTAGGCTCCTAGAAGCTATTATATCTAATTAGGGATTACTATTTACTAGTAACTTCTAGTCTGAAGTATACTACCTACTAGTTATTAAGAGGAAGATTAGTACTACTTTCTATCCTTAAACCGATAGCTAAATAGAACGCTAGAACTAGAGTATTAAGCACTTTTTAAGGACTTTTTATAATATTAACTAGGATAACTAGGTAATATAGCTTAACCTAGCCTAATTCGTTTATAATAACTCCTACTATAAAGCTACTAAGACGTTACCCGCTGAACTACTAATAGGATATTCCCCTCGTAGACCTAACGATGTTAAACCCTAGTTAAAAGTTTTAATCCTAGTAGTATATAAGAGAATCTATAGCTTACTTACCTAGAGGTTAGCTATTACTAACTTACTTTAGAAGTATAATAAGATATATAGCAAGTTTTATAATTAAAGGAGGACCCCTATTATTTTTACTATAGGAGACCTTATCCTACTTTTAATAAAAAATATTAAGTAGAGGCGGCCCTCTTATAAACTTTCTAATAAATATTTAGGCCTATTTAGGATCTAATAGGTAATTAATAGGGGATAGGTATATAAGCTATAGATAGATAAAAATTACTAAATCTATAATATATTCGCACCTATATAACTAGAACCCTTTTTTAGCTTAGCTATTTTACTACGAGATATCCTAATTAATAATAATAATAATATCTATATAGTAGACTATATTATTACTTATAGGGGACCTAGACGAAACTGTTAGTACCTTATTAAATAGAAGGGCTATAGCAAACTAGATAATTTATAGGAGCTATAATATAATATATTAATAGACTTATAAAGCGATTATAAAGCCTAATTATAAGTAAAAGCGTTATAATCGCTATATAATTTAATAGATAACTTAATAAGTAACTAGTAGTTAGGTAGAAATATAGTATACTAGCTAGGTATTTTAATTTACTAGCCCGAAGGCCCCTAATAAAGTAGAAAGAGACTAGAAAAATACTTAAAAGTAACTAACTACTACCTAGAGGTTATTAGTAGCTTACTAGGGGCGCTTTTAAAAATTTTAAATCTACTAAGCGCTAGTACCCTTAGTATTATTATTATTCCTTATTATCTCCCCCTAAAATAGATAGAGTAGTTAAAACCTTATAATACTATTTTAAGTTAGAAATACTAACTAGAGGAGTACTAATAAGATACTAATAGAGATTAGGTCGACTTACTACCTTATTATAAGCCTTATTCGCTTCCTTAGTATACTTAGCTTATATATCCTATATATCTAGCTACTTACTAGCTAACCGCTCTATCTCTAGGTAGTAGTAGTAGAGCTCCTCGTTCTACTTATATAATAACTTAGTTTATTTCTTAGCCTCCTTAGTAAGGCGCTACTAATACCTAGCTATATCCTCTAAGGTAATTACCTAGTAGTTCTCTATCTCTATAGAGATCTTAGCCTCCTTAGCTTTATACTTCTTAGGTATTATAGTAGCCTCGTTCTTCTTAACTTAGAGGGCTTTCTTAACTATAAGCTAGGTAGCGAGGATTTCCTCCTAAATATAATTAAATACTAGTAATATAGTACTAGGGAGGTACTAGGGACCTACCTAGTTCTTAGTATACTATACCTAAAGGTTAAGCTAGGAATTAGCCTTATCTATAAGGTATTTAATCTTATTAGTAGCGCCTAATATATAATAGGTAGCCTATAGCAAGTTAGTAGATAAGAAATAGAAAGTATTAAGTATAATATATAATAATATAAGCCTTATTATTACTTATTTTAGTATAACGCTTATATTTAATAGAGGTATTTAAGAAACGAATAAATTAGTAGCAAATTTAAAACCTAAAACTAGCGAAGTACTAGATAAGTACTAGATAAGTACTAGAGGAGGACTAGGAACTTATTATTACTCTTAAAATAGAGAATTAAGCTTATAAGGAGCTTAATATAGGGGAGATCCTCCTTAGGGGGCTCCTACTTTGCTATAGCTAGGAGGTACTAGTAGTAGGGGTACCCCTAGAGTATACTTATAATAGAGAGGGGAGCTTTATTAATAATATTAGTAGTAGTAGTAGTAGAGGATAATATAATAATAAATTCGTTATATAGTAATTAAGATAAAGTTATTAGTAGGGGAGTAGGAAGCTAATAATAACTTATTAGTATTAGTAGTAGTTATAAATCTAAAGGAGTAAGAAGAAGAGATTTTAATAAGGCGGAATTTTAAATAATATTTATATATATTTAACTTAATATTAAAACTAGCTTTTTATATAGCCTAAAGGAGGATAATCTCTAGATAATTATATTATTTAACTTTATTTAACTTTATTATAAATAGGGAGGTACTAGGTAGTTATAGGATAATAACTAGTAACCCCCTATAATATAATAAAGGCCTTCTTTATCCCTAGAGGGAGAATACCCTTATTAAGCCTATAAAGGGGCTAAAAATATAATAATAAGTAGAAAATATAATAATTTAGAGGGTAAATCTAAAGTAATAAAAACAAGCCTAAGTAATAATACGTTTTAGTATAACCCTATAAAGGAAAGAGTAGCCCTTATAAGGGGGTTTAGCTATAACTATCTAGATAACTACTAAGTAGTCCTAGACCTATTAGATAAAGCTATAAGAGTAGTTAGAATAGGGGGACTAGCCTTATTACTAGCTTATTACTCCTCTAAGCTATAAAGTCCCTTATTACTTAGGTATAAGAGCTATAAGAGTAGCTAGGGTAGAGGATAGGTACCCTACTACTAGTTAATAACTCCTCTAAGCTACCTAGCTATCTAAGGAAGAGTTATATAACTAGAACGAGGGATATTAAATTCTAATCTTATAAAAACTAAGAGGTTATAAAATCCTATAGGGAGGTATTAGATACCCTCTAGATAACTATAGAGTAAACTAGTCTAAGGGTAGACTAATTTAAAAGGGGGGGGATTATATTATAAGCTAGGATAATATTATAGGGAAAAGGGCTTAATAGGCTAAG
Source organism: Colletotrichum ledebouriae (assembly GCA_036785755.1). Lineage (NCBI taxonomy): Eukaryota > Fungi > Ascomycota > Sordariomycetes > Glomerellales > Glomerellaceae > Colletotrichum > Colletotrichum ledebouriae. Next base: position 47,947 of record JAVHLU010000613.1, on the reverse strand, counting down.
TTAGGGAAGTCTATAGGAGTTAGGAGTTATAGGGAGGTACTAGGTAACCCCTAGATAAGTCCCCTAGCCCTTACCTAATAGTTAGAGGGCTAGAGAAGAATATTTAACCTTAGCTATACCTAACTATACTAACTCTATCACTCTGCACTATACCGTTGTGATATAAGCTCAGCATGTTCTAGTAGACAGGGCCGTTATCTATTATATTCTGCGCCTATAAGTGGCTATAACCTTTTGTAGCAGTATTACACGGTCAAACGTCCGTCAGAGCCCACGGTTGTTCTACTGGACCTGTAGCAGTTGCGAATGGGTGTTTTAATAGTCTAGTTGTCTGATAGTGTGTAATGCAACTTCATGGAGGTTTCACAATAAAATTGAGGCAGACCGGTTATGTCTTAGAACTCCTGGATTCGTAGAAAGTTCTAAATCAGGCGATGATAACAAAAGTAGCCCTGAGCCTGATGTCTATGAATGTCAACTTAGCCTATTGCAATGATCACTTGATCGAGTGGACATTCAGTGCCCAGCCCTATGAAGTGAAATAAATTGTGGACTAGCAGACAGCCTTTTGATCTCCCTTGAACAGGGAACTGGTATTATAGTCAACCATTCCATGATCAATATGACCTCCATCACCAATCGATATAAAGTAATTATTCGGCGTTAATCATTAGTGATCCCTAAAAAACCGTAGAATCTTCTACAAGTCTTGGGTATCTTTTCAGGTTTCGTATTACAATATAGTATCACGCAGCTTGGTAGTGAATGCTGTTAAAAGTTAGGCCACTGGTTTTTTGGAGGTTCTTTGATGCCAACTTGTTTTAACAGAGCTCTCAGAAACAAGTCGAACATCATTTGTGATATTTCGTTAGTATATGCAGCTAACTATATAACAAATACATTAACAAATAAAGAACAACGTGATAAAAAATAGCACCACTGGCCAGTACAGAATTTTCAGTTGCAAACAAATGTGTGGGCTAATCAGTTTATGCACTCCTTACTGTGAAAATAGCAGCAAAAATTTCTGTTTTGAGAGTAACTCTCCTGCTATTTGAGTAATCCGCCGATGTTGCACATAATGACAAATTCCATATCAATATGGATTCTACATTCGGAGAGTATGAGACAGAGTCATTCCGCCAACATCCTGCATGGAAAACAACTAAATCGGACTTAATGGTGACAGAGCCTGCAAAATGCTCGTCAGGCGGCAATAGTTGTGGCATGAGTGTCAATCTCGTTAACAGGAAGTAGGCTTTCCTGTTGTTCTACTGGGACACAGGAAAGTATCCTCCTGGAGAAATGAATTACCTCATCTCGTGCAATCTTCAATATAACACGGTATAGCGTGCAACATCCTGTCAGACAAGGACAAAGAGTACGAATGAATCACTTTGCCCGGCTTCATAAAGGCGAGACCCTACTTCAACCTGGGCCCATGCCGCCCCACACCTTGCAGAGTCCCGTTCTGACCAACCTGCCGCAGTGGAGTTTCTAGATATTATCAACCATCTGGAGATGGTGGCCTACGGACTTCTAGAGTTGCGCAGAACTTGGAGCCCCACCATGGAGAACGAATGGCTTGCAAATCCGTTCTTGTTCGACTTCCAAAAGAGACACAAACTTACAGAGCCGTTGGGGCCCCCCCTAGATTTTAATATCAACACTGGTGCGGAAGCTTTCAGGGATTGTGAGATCAAGTTTTTGTGAGACGTGGACGAAGCTGTTACCGACGATCCTGCCAAAGGCCCTGAAACTACCTTTGGGTTCACTTTCGACAGTCACCCGGGCTGCGTTGATCTCATATTCAACATCAAGACCCCATTCAAGCGTTGCATGTTGAATCGGCTCAAGAGGTTCTAAATCGGTTTGCTCCTCTGGATGGGCGAACTGCGTCATGCAGGCCGCGCCACGCCGCCATTTCAATCCTTGGGAAAGGAGTCAAACAAATGGTAGAGTTCGCATGATACGATGGAGATCAACAAGAAGCTATGGAGCATCATATGTCAGTTCAGCTCTCGGCCTTTCCACCAGAGACAAGCAAATTCTGATACGACAACGACGTCCATCAAGGCTTCGGTACAGACTCCTGCGAAGTCTTCCGAAACCGAACATTGGGATACAACCTGGAGAACAGCTGAAAGAGAAGCATCTGCGAGTGTTCATGCGTCAATGTGCTCGGGATCTAAGAGGAAACCTATCGCCAAGGGGCACTCAATTGCCAGTACAAGCAGACAACACAAACGAGCTAGGCGCCATTATTCCGAGTTAGATGTCTCTGATCATGAACCAACTTCGGACATTGTCGTTTTCAGGATACTAGAGCGCTTGAGCACCGGGGAGCGCTGTATATGTATCGAGCTGGCACTTCTCATTGATGCCTCTGGCCGAATTCTTCGTGAGCTCAGGGCGACTGAGAAGCTTTGCACCAGCTTATAGGTGTGGGTATTTGATCAAATGCCCAAGGCCCGGCAGGTCGCTAAGCTTGGTATCCGCCTGAAGGAGGAGATGACGCATTGCATGGCAACATGCGACGCATAGCAAGCCAACAAGGCCTTGTGGAACGGGATCACGCTGGCCAACTTCTAACGTTTGCGTATGGAGAAAGATGAGTTCGGCTCTGACGCCGCTATTCAAGAAATCGAAACCGTGGTGCAGTATCAAAAGAGGCCGGGTGACGGCGCCCCCGTACGCTGATGGTAGATGATCCGAACACTTGATACATTTATGACAGCAAATTTGTGAAAATGACAAATACCATTACTTGCATATCAGTCAATTTGGACACCAGCATACGATCAAACGAAGGGTATCTTGAAGATATGACATGCCATGCTAATGCACTTCCCATGCCCTTACAGGCCCCATCCATCCAACTCCATGCTAAACAAGAGCGCGCCGAAATAGACGTCAAACTATGTATCATATGCTCATACGGACCTCTTCACCCGCTCAGTCCAAAGTTGGCGTACCGACATTCACAGCGCCCATCCTCAGCCTCCACCTGAATCTGGTTCCCTTGATAATCCTTACACACAGGTCCCCCCTCTTTGATCTGCAAAACCTCAATCTCACCAGGCCAGTCCGCCCACTTGCTCCCATCCGAGACAACCGTCGAGTTGCCGTCCTGGGCCCCGATCCCGCTGCCGCCCCTCCTCGTCCACAGCGTCGCGCTGAACGCCGTGTCGTCGTACACGCACGTTGCGGCCTTGTTGTCCGTGGTAATGGCCGCCGAAGGGACGACGCTCTTGGAAAGCGTGAAGTTGAAGACTAGCCTCTCGTTGTACGAGTTCCCGTCCAGGAGAGTCATGCCGAGGTTGGAAAACTGGGGCGAGAAGGGGTTGGATGAGGAGGATATCTGATAGGTGTACGAGTTCTTGGGCGTGATGGTCCAGAAAAAAGTCGCGAGGGACGCGTTGCTGGAACCCGATGATTGGGTTTGGGTGTATGTTTGGTATGGGAAGCAGCGCCATATCGAGGCGTTAGAGGTGCAGTTTGACGAGGCTGACGTAAGAGCTGTGTTGAAGGCGAATGAACCTGCTGGGAAGATCGGCGGGAGCGAGGTCGTCGAAGGCGCGGTAGGAGCATTGCTGATTTTTTATGAGCTGATGCTGACAGAAAGCAAAGATCAATGGGGAAACAGACCTTGGCCTTCGAGATCCGATTGTGAGTCCTGCAGACAAGCCGGCGACAAGACCGATGAAGATAATGACCAGAATAAGCAGATGCCATTTCCGCCTCTTGATCACCCTCGCCTTCTCCGCGCTCTTTTCGTCCTCTACAGGTCCAACGGGCGTCGTGATAGGCACAGGTCCCGAACGACCCTTGTATGAACTCCTCGGTGTCGAAGCCCCAGAGCTCGGGCGGCTTCCCGGCGGGCTCCCGCTCAAAAGGCTGCGGGTGCTGACGGTGCTTCGCGAGCTCCCGCGGGAGGAGCTGCGAGACACGTACGCTGGGGGAGGGTAGAACGGGTGCGGGTATATCGGTCTGCTGATGGGTGTTCGGGCCCAGTTCTTCGGGTTGTTGCTGCGGGAGGGAGGTGGAGGGGGCAGGCTTGTAGCTGTTGAGGGGTGTGTTGCGGCGGGGAGCGAATCATCTTCGGCTATGACTGGCATACGGCCTGCCATCATTGCTGTGCGAGGGGCGGATGAGGAAAGCGGGGATTTAGGCATGTTTGGTGGTGTCTTTCGTCCACCCGAAGTAAGGGGCTCCTCTTTGCATCAACTTTGTATTAATGGGCCCTGTTGATGGTGTACAAGGCTGTAATGGGGTTGGCTCTTATTATATTGCTTGAACTGAAACTTCGTTATCTTGTGTAAGTTGCTGTTGGATACTGGTGGCGTGAAGGGGAAGCTTATGGCTCGAGGATGGGTGTATAGGCGAGATTTGGGCCGCAATAGCAACGTACAATAGCAACGCACAATGTGGCATGCAATCTCTCTCTCTCTCTTCTCGTTAGGAAGGTTGATCAACCTTGACGTTTGCGGTTTTGGGATGAACCGAGTTCCTGGGTGGCCTGGGGCTGAACCAACTTCAATAAGGGAAACCAAAGACTCGGATCGACGATCTTTCAAGGAGCAAGGCCTGATATATTATCGCAGGGGCGGGGAGAGAGAAAGATAGAAACGAGTGTTTAGCGGTTTTCAAGACACCGCGTGTAGGCGCCGAGCTGGGGCTCGTTGTCCTCTTTTTCCTTCAGGTTGCTACTGTGAGCGCTCTCGCGATTCAGCTTGAGCCGAGCGAAGGAACAAAGGGAAGAAAGGCAGAGTGGTTCGATTTCTTGCTGCGAGATGGTGATCGACGGCGTTACCAAGCGGGCCTGAGGTTGAACAAAGGGACTGAGAGGACTGATGGGATCAAAGAAGAACTGCGTTTCAGGATTTTGTTGTCTATGGATGCCTTGGAGACGGATTACCTGCTGGGTTCGACAACGCAGTGTCGCCTTTTTTGCCACCGCATTGGAAGCCGCTTTTGGAATGCGGTCTGCACTTGTACGTCTAGAATCATTTTGTCGACGGACTTGGAAAGCAAATGGGGAGACGTGTTAAGAGGCTGAGTCCTCTCCGGCATGCAGGAACCGGGGAGGACTTGAGAGTGGGCGTATGCTCAACGTGGGCCGTTGCCCTTCTAGAACTCTGCGAGCTTAGGTGCTTGGATAAGTTGTACGTGTTGGAGATACATATATGGCTTGCTGCGGGAAGCTCTCGTTCCGAGAAGGGGTACTTCAACTGCAACCTGCAGCCATGTGGGAAGTTTTCCGGCCATGGGAACACTGCAGCAGGGGTGCTCAATCTGTCATTCACAGTCCGTCGCTAGCCCGTGGTGGATTCAAAAAGAATCGGAGAGGATAATCAGTTTGGCACAGCCAGCCCGTCGAGAGAAGATGCTGCAAGAAGCAGACAGAAGAGATAGAGGACGCGGGGGATGAAGCTGTAAGGTCGGAGCTGCGGCTTGGCCCAGTAAATAGTCTGGGCGATAGTGGTGGTCTAGACGGAGCCGTCATTGGCTGGCGGTTTGATATTAAGACATTGCTAGCTTGATCCGGTAGTCAATGACAGGGACGGATGGACGGCGCAATTGACTTGGAGCTAGGAGAGTGGGGGCCAGCATTCAACTGCCAACAGTCATCGGCCAATTCGACTCTAGATGGAAGAGAAGGCCGGGAGGCTCCGTCGTCCACATTCGACCAATCTGAGTAAAGACTCAGGGGTAGGCCGGTCGACCTCGGGTAAGTGGAGATGAAAGATGAAAGTATCGTGGGGGCGATCAGCGGTAGTGAGAAGCCGGACATCCGTAATAGGGATCTGCTCGATGGATGATTAGAACGCGGCGGCATGCACCTCCATGTTCAAACATTTCTTGGTGCGGAAGCCACTGGCATCGCGGCAGTCTATGAACAGATTACTGGCGCGACTAACTCGTCTCCTCTAGAATGTGATGCAAATATCGTCTTCTTCCCGCCCCAGCGTATCCTGTGATTGTACAGCAGTGCCGTTCATTGAGATCCTTCAGCCTGGGCATCCACATGTCCTTCTTGCGCCACCTCTTTACCCTTTCCCTTTAAGCTATCACTCTCACTTTCCGCGTACGACGGAGGGTCCAAGGTATCGCCGCCGGCAACCCACACCCGAGACAGCTCCTCCTCGATCTCTTGTCGTCTGGCCTTCCAGTTCTCCACCTGTTCGAGGCGTTCGCGGAGGTCTTGCAGTTCCTTCTCAACCTGCATCTTCTCCCGCTCAGTGCCAATCCTCTCGAACTCCCACTCATCACCACGCTCACCCATGCCGAGGATGAGGTTGTAGCTGTGGTATTTCTTGAGGGAGGCGCGGGTGGAGATGGTGATAAGCGCTGGTTACAATTAGCAAAGGTTGCATTGCCACCGGCAAGAGCCTGAACTTACTAATGCCCTTCTCCTTGCACATCTCGTAGAGCAAACCCTCCACGTCCTGAGATACAGCACTTGTACCCTCGTCGACGATGGCATACTGCGGCTCGTGGTAAAGCATCCGGGCAAAGCCCATTCTCTGCTTCTCACCACCACTCAGCACGTCCTTCCACTCCTTGCGAGTGTCCCAGCCACCTTCGCGGTCGGGCAGGTATCCGAGGCGCGCCTCCTCCAGAATACGTTGCAGGTCTTCCTCGGACTTCCTCTTCTCTCGCATGTCGTGATGGCCATCAGGATAGATGACTTGATCGCGCAGAGTCCCGATGCTGAGGTATGGCCTTTGAGGCAAGAACATGATGCCATCCTGGCCAATGTCCTTAGGCCGACTGACCAGTCCACGGTAGACCGGCCACAGTCCGGCAAGGATTCGAGCGATGGCCGTCTTTCCGACGCCATTGGGACCGGAGATCTGGGCACGTCAGTAATCAGTCCAGAGGTGTGTAGGCAGTTGAACCCACCAGAAGATGTTCCCCTCTCCTCACGACCATGGAGAGCGACTCCATTAGTTCCTCACCGCCATTCGGCCAAAGAGCCGGAGCCACAACGGGAACACCCTCAAGACGAACACCGTCGAAACCTTTTTGAATCGTGCCTTGAACGTCAGAAAGAGAGTACAGCTCGTTCGGCTGTCCCCGAAGGTAGTACGCATTAGCATGTACCCTGTGGAGGGTTGAGATTAGCGTGTATACTCGGCTAGTGTATCCAGCCAGTTCTGAGAGGTCTTTGATGGAGTACATCATCCTGCCGCCGGCGTCTGCCAGCGAAAGCATGAGACGCTTGTTGGTGATGAACTCCTTCATGCGACCACGTTCTCTGCTCCCCTTGGCAGCAGTCTCGGCCAACTCTGCCGCGCCGCCAAGACCACCCCAGGCTGGAAGGAAAACTGGCAGCGACGACAGCAAGTAACCGTACGCACTCCAGCTGTACTTCAAAATGAAGTCTTCCAGCATGTTGTAACGGATCTTCAGCATGTAGATACCCTCCATCCAGTTCTTGAGGGACTTGAATTCTTTGTTCAGGAACTGCTTCTCCATATCAGCACCACCGTAGAAGGCGATCTCCTCGGCGTTGGCGATGAGGCGTGCGTGCAAACTCCTAAAATCGCCTTCTTTCCGGCCCTCCACAGCCTTGAGCTTGCCAAACGGCGGCGACAGCCGTCGCAGGATGCTTGCTGTCAAAAAGTAGTTACTCAGCAGACCTGTTAAGGCCAACGGGCCTAAGGATCGAAATAGCTGGTAGTTGAAGACCATCAAATCGACAAATGGTTTGCCTAGAGACGAGTATAGGTTTGCCGCTGCAGCACAGAACAGTGTAAGATCTTGCGTAATGAATTGGTCGGCTCCTTGACCAACACCGCCGTCTAGATTGGATAGCTTATAGTAGTTCAGACTATCATTTAGGTATAGATCGTGGATATATCGGGTGAGACGGGTCCTGAATGCGATAGATACCTTAGATTCAAGGAACTTGATCATCGCGTTCGTGTACGATGCAAAGCCGCCGAGGCCGCACCACTATAACGTTTGTTAGAAACGTAAAATCAAGCCATCGAACGTGGTTTACCTTGACTAGACCCCAGAGGAATTTCTTCCCCTGGCCAGCGACTAGATCTCGGACAATCTCACCGTCAAGTCGGGCAACGACAAGAGAAAGGTATGTCCTGAGCATCAGAAAAACACCATGACTCAAGAGCAAGCCGGCCTCTTTACTCGACCACCTAGGAATCATGATGCTCATTAGGCTGAGGAACTGATGCAAAAAGGCCAAGTTCAGCCCCGGCTTCGTCTGTGCCGAGGGAACAGTGCCATCCCCAAGCCCAGACACGCGCGGCGGGTTTAAGAACAACCTGCGATGCGCCTCAAAAGTCAAAGGTTTGGTGGTCTGAATGACAACCTTGGAAGTGCCATCTTTATAGGGGACGTATATTGTGCGAGAGCCGTCCTTGTTGTGCAGCCACGAGTTCGTGCGAACGAGCTTGCGGCCCTGTTCGCTCTCCTCTCTCCGGCGCCTCCACCACCTCCTCCCGCCGGCGGCACTGAGGACGATGGAGGCGGCGAGGGCGAGGACGCCGAGCTGGCGGGTGGTACGGGAAGTGTTTCGGAGGCGGACGCGGATGAGGGTGGAGTACTTTTCGATGAAGGCGGCGATGGCCTCTTCTGCCGCCGATTGGCGGAGAGTCGATTGTTCGGCCATTGCGGCGAGGAGGTCGGAGAGGTGCGATGGTGGTAATCACGGGTGTTTCGGCTGTTGTCGTGGGACCGAGTTGTGCAGGCTCAGCCGCGGATGACGAGACTGCTGCTACGAATGCTTAGCCATCACCGGATGGGCGACGTAGAGTATGTGAGGGGCGCGGGGTGTGCGGTTCAGAAAAGGAAGAAAAGAAAGAGAACACGATGCGTTGGTTATGTGTGTCGTTGCTGCTGCTGTTGTTGTTGTTTCCGCTTCGGCCACGGACTTCTCCCAGCCTTGCGAGAAGTGCGCCTCGAAAAGTCCGGCTAAGCACGTGGTCGCATTGGCAGGATGAGTCGGTCGTTTGTTATTCGGAAGAAGGCGGGCGTTGTTGTGGTGGTCGGCGGTGCTTGTGCTTGTGCTTGGGGGCGACTTTCGCTGCTGGCTCGTGATTGATTACGACATGTGAAGGCCGGGGGCAGTGGAGTTCCGAGGCACTGCCAATAGCTAGCACCCGAACCGGTGGATAACTTGGGGTAAGCTGCGCTGCTGGCCGCTCTCTCCACAGCTAGAACTCTGAACCGTTCGGGGCTTGTGAGTGGCTGGTTTCGGCCGGGTATGACGCTAATCCGCTAGGATCTGGGGACGGGGAGGTCTGGACGAATGACATCCGGCAAAGTACGAATACCGGATGACAACCCCAGAATCGGGTGTGGGGAAGGACTTTCCTGTCACATGATGAGCAGTTCAGACGCCATCAAACGTCCAAGGTGACCTTGAATTTTGAGCAGTCAGCGGTGTTGTTGACACTCGTGAACATTTTGTCGTCACCTTGCTGCGGGCGAGAGCTCTGCTGCTTGGTATAGCTTCTCGACAGCTTCTGAGACCCAGGTCTACTGAAACTGCTGCATGAGCACTGATTATCCTTTGTTGATTGCATTTGAGCTAAACCGGTATCTCGTACTGACGGAATAACTTTGGTTTAGTGCCAGGCTTTGACACCTTTCATGAGGCGATCCAGCCCGGCCAAATCCCTCCATGAGAATGCGTTTCGTCAACCCTTTGCTCGTCTTGGACTTGATTGATCACCACTCAAAGAGTTTCTGACTTCTGCATATACTAAACTTTGTTTGAGATCCGCTTAGCCACATAAAACAGCTGCTCGACCTCTACTGGGTCCTCCCTCCAAGGCGGTCGGATCTCTAGTATAAACATTACCAGCAGTGGAAACCTAAATCAAAGAGATAATCCCAGCGGCGGTAACTTTTAGTCGGTGATGTGCCAGATGAACGACATCCCATGGCACATCATTTGACGAGCTTATCAGTTTATCCAACAAGAGTGTCTCGGTTGATCAAGTCTTTGTCCACGTTTGCGTTTTCAAACGAGAGACCAAGTGAGGAAAAAAAAGAGAGAAAAAAGAGGCTTGAATCGCGCTGGAATCTGACAACTCGATTTTCCATATGGCGCAACGCGTCAATGAGGCTGCATGCGTCGCCGTCGCATCCGTGGGATTGTGGTCCCCGGCTCCAAGTGGTACGCAGAAATACCGCCTCCAGGACGCGCGGGTCCTTTTTTTTTTTTTGGGTGACTGGGGCTCGCGACGGCGGTAGCGACCTAAGCTTACATACTGTCCTGAAACACTCAGAAAAAAAAAAGGAACAAATGTACCATCTGATTCAACCCTTGCTGTGCTGTTCAAGAGACTGTAAGGACATTTGACGGTCTTATAAGATGTTGCAGATTTCCGCTCTTTAGAGTTGCTATCTTCTTTCAACATGGAGCGGACGTACACAGATCAAGACACAATGCCGAGGCCCGCTGCGACGCAAGAAGGCCGTTATGAGATCGCCCAGCAGATCTGGGGGCTCTACAAGGCCGGAGCCAGGTTGTGGACCAGGGAACAGTTCATTGATGCTGAGGAGCAGTTGTACCAGACATCACCGTATGTCGTGATGGACGGGATGGATGGGAACAAGTATAGGGTTCGACGGACTGGATGCCTCTCCAAGGACCGGGAAGAAATGTGAGTGTCTTAAAAAAAAAGGGAAAATAAAACCCACGATCACAAACCCCATCTGAACCGAACTTGTTGTTTACTTTTCCACAGGAACCAGCATCTCGCCCTCGATTTCCGCACCATCCAGGACCTGCTCCAGGGAATTAAAGGACGACAAGCACCAATGGCATTCTGCACCGTCATGACGACTTGCGTGAGTGACGGCGAGAAAAGACCCGAGCCGGAGGATCTGGGCACCATCGCGCGGAGATGGATGGCGTGTGATCAGGCGTGGCTCCAGAGTGCCACATGTTCCTCTCTCGTGAGGACTCTGTCGTCCGTACCGATGCCTGTGCGCGTGGACAAGATCGTATGCTTCGGATTGGGAGATCTAGGTCGACAGCAGATCCGCCCACATTTCCAGCACTTGGCGGCCTTGACCATGGCCGAAGTCCTGAAGTCCCGGACCAACGAGAACATCCGGGTCTTGTTGCAAGAGCCCGACTACTCCCTGAATTCGAAACAGTTCCTCCGATACCGTGGCTTCACGGTCATTGATAGCTGTGCTCGGGGTTTTGTCGAGGTTGACGAGACGACTTTGGTATTAACCGTTGCGCCGAACGTCCCCGTCAAGCAGATTGTCACCGAGCTGGCTAGACCTGCCGTCATGGTTTGGAATGCTTCCCACGAGTTTCCGGAGGTTTGGGCTTGGGAAGGAAAGCTGCCACCTATGAAGCCCGAGGAAGACAGGATGATGCGGTACGGAATCTGGCTGTTGGGATGCTTGCATGAGAACAAGAACTAATTGATTGTTGCAGAGTCTTTGAAACAGACCCGAATTCGCCGCGGGTACGTGATATGCTGCGGGATGAGTACACCATTTATCCATTCCCACCAGATCCTCAGAACTTCGGCGACCTCGATATCTGCGTCAAGAACAGTTAAAAAGGGGAGGGCATATGTCATGTAGGGTGTGGCTAGGCATTGGCCTGCGAACCCTAAGGGGTCCGTTGGCTTCTGGAACGTTGGCTAGAGGTTGCTTGGCGAGACGGACCGTTACAGGTCCGGAACTAGTGAGAAACACAGGACGAGACAGAGCCTTGTGAGATAAGTGGTCTGGATTGGGTGAAAAGGACTTGTGGAGCGAGCATTGCAACGGAATTGGTGTTGGTGACTTCTGGATATCATTGCGTGACTTGGCGTTGGTTAGATGTGTATGGCGTTGCAAGAGACGTGGTTTTAGGAACTAGCTTAATAGGCGGCGCTTTAGTATTCGATTTGACTCGTTTTATTCCGGAGAAATGCGTCAAATACTCCAAATGCTCCGGGGCTGGCGGAGGTTCGTTTGACCCTCTTCCAGCCAGCAGGTCTCGAGAATGTGACTTCTTCCGGCGAGGTCGGGGATGTTGGTTCCCGGCCGTGAGATGTGATACAGCGTACGCAGGAACCAGAAAATGCATTGCGCGAGATGCATCACACAGCATCTCTTTGCGGTGTCATGAGAGATCTGCCAGTCAGATGAACTGAAGGATGAGGAAAGTCTGGACATGAATAAGAACTGCATAAGAGGAAATCTAGAGAGCTCCCCAGAAGATGGCATCATGGCAGCATGGCTAGCGGAAATCAGCCACGTGTTCTTCGTCATAGATTATTCTTAGTGTCCAGTGACAGACGTCGTCAAAAGAAAACAAAGTCACGCGGGTACGTATACTGGCGAAGAAGGCGCTCCCGCCCAGTAGAAGCTCAATGTTCCGTTTCCAACAAGGGAAACGAAGTCGCAGTTGCTATTAAAAATTGGAGATGAGATCCCCGCAAAAAAGCACTGCTCGTGCCTACCTTAGGTAGGTACCTATGTACTGTGTAAGGTACCGGCACGGGAAGCACCCCACACCACCCGCAGCACATCAGCAACATAACATCCGACCACCAAACAAGAGCCTCTCTTTTCCAGACCTGGGTGCTGGGTTGCCTTGAATTCTCGCACGTCCTTAAAGTTGTGGTCTGTCATCCAATGTTCTTGCTGTACTGTGCGCACGGAACTAGCCAAATACTACAGTACTGAAGTAAGCTGTGGTACTGCATTTGCCGTACGCGCGGCAGGCCAATGCATTCGAGCACATCCCGTCGTCAAAGCTAGGCGTCCTGAGCTGCCGTGATCCAGACCGCCCGGTGATTTTGTGGCACAAGCGACTGATGAAGCAGAATGCTTTCCCAAGAGCGTAGCAGACCCGTCCGAATACTGCAGGGCAAAAACTCATGTGCTGTCCGCGACTCTGTCACCCGGCGAGCCGAGAAGCTGGAGGGCCCCTCCCCGAGTTGAATGGAGCTGCGAAGTCTCGATCTTTGGCAAAGTCGCAGTGGGTGCGGAATCAGGCGAACCTTCCTGTACACAGTACAGCGCCATTGTCCTGTTACAGTCTTTTTTGCCCCTTCCCGTCAAGATCTGTCAGTGCCGTCACTCAATCGGGCGGCAACATGACCAATCAGGAAGGAGCCTGCAAGGGGCCTGGGTCCCCGCCGGTTGTGAGAGGCTTCCGTCCGTCTGTGGTTGGCTAGATTTCTTGAGCTCTTTTTCTCCCCCAAGAAACTGTCTCTGAAAGATCAAAGACGCAAATCGCAGAATGCTTCAAGTGCTGCGTCTCGTCCGGTTGATGACCCGCATGGATCTATATGGAGCCTATTTCCGCCTTTTGTTCATCACCTAAGGGATGACCCAGTTCGTGCGTGATGACTTTGGATTAATAGTCGGCACAATCTCGTGAGACTGGAATCCCGCACCCGCGTGTCGCCTCCCCTTCCTTGCTAGCACGTTTTAGTGGCGACAATTTAGGCGGGTAGTAGATGAGTGAGTGGATGGAATCACTGGCCCAGTATCAGGGCGCAAGGACTCAGGTTGGAGATTGTGCTACTGGCTGCGTGTACTCCTGGGCGGATGCCCGCTGCCAGAGCTTAGTGCATGAGGATAATTGCCAGTTGGAGTTTGCCTCATCCATGTCGCCTGGCCGTCCCATACCAACTGGGTGAGAGCAAGTACTTTGCCTCGTAACGCCCCGAGTAAGCTCGTGGGTGTATCTTGGGTTGCCTCTTCGATATCGGCGATTAGTATAAGTAGTAGCAGCTCGTGGGAAAGGCAGCCCGGCGAGAAGAATGGGTGACGATAGTTCACTCGTTCACGATTAAATATTCAAAAGAGACGGAAAATTGGGGTCGGCGCGTACACGCAGGCAAGACTGGACTCTCAACAACTGGTGTCGCGGCGGCCGGCACCACTCCGCACGAGAGTTGGGACTGAACGGGAACCCGGCGCCTTACCTATCTGGTCCGGCGCCAGACCAGACGCTTCACAGGAGACGGCGGCGGCGGCAGCATCCACCTCGCATTTGCGAGCTTACTCTCACTGTCGAGGCTAATTAAGGCTTCTTGGCGGCGAAGTTGCAGCCGGTTGGCTTACTATATTAGATACCTCAAGGTGAAGGTACGGTACGTTGAGGCAAACGTCTGACGCGATACTGCTGCACCTTGTGAAGTAGTGGCTCAGCAGAAGGTCAGACTACCTCACGGAGGTAGGTATGCCACTTATCTGGCACTCGTGTGTTTTGGACGAATACGTCAAGTACCTAGCGTTGTCGAACAATTCTCGTCAGAATGTCTCTGGCTTTCTCTGGCTTCGACAACAGATCAGACAGGGGCTGGAGGTCTGAGCAGGAACCGAGTGGGTTTTGTTGTTCTCTCTAGGTTAGGTTCGGAATTGTGCTGAGGACGCACTCGGGTAATTGACGGGGGCCATCGCGAAGATTCCGTTCGGTGTATCCGTAGAGGTCGAGGATGAAATAACGGCACTGGGGTGCCGAGCTGGTGGTCAACAATGTACCTAACCTACAAGGTAGCTAGCATGAGGGAGATCTCGCATTGCAATTTTCGTACTGCTCCAGAGAGTGAGAAGTCAGAACGGGTAGGAGAATGGGCAATTTCAGGCTCCAGCTCCTGCCGGGATGGGACCTCTCTTGTGTTCCCACCATGGAGATTTTTGTAATGAGCTTGGCAGTCCGCCATGAGAAATGGGAGATGAGACATGGCGTCTGATGCGGGCAGATAGTCGTCTGGTCTGCGACACAGTGTGCTGTTGTCAGCATGGTCAGTCCGGTCCTTGACCCCACAGCGCAATGTCCAAAATGAAGACGTCACACTCTTTGAATGATTTTGGTGTGGAAACTGCATTAAATGCATGGGTCGGGCATAAACAAGGCAGTGCGGACCATGAGATGACACAGTGATCCCGGGTGGTCCTCTATCGCGCCCCATCTGCCAGGCCGGCCTCTGCTTAACCAGGACGGGATGGGCTAATCTCACGGGGAAATCCACCCACCTTCCTCTATGCGCCTGTGGCCCTGTATGCGGTAGACCACGGACCAGCTCCTGGTCGAACCCCCATCAACCCCGTCCAGCGTTGCTTTCAAAGGCAAATCATCTCGCTTGTGCCTTTCACGCTCTTTCAGCCTCTGATACTAGTCCAACAAGTCGTGGTCGTGGTGGTGGTCCTCGTCCTCGTCCTCGTCCTCATCCAGGTCGAACGTCGTCCTGTCCTTCCTGCACTTGCACTTGCACCTGCACCTGCACCTGCCTGCACCTGCACCTGCAACCTGCACCGCACCCGCTGCGCCTGGCTTATTCCTATTTCCCCCAGGAACCTGTTCAGTGTCTTTCTTGTCTTGCCTTGTCTTTCACTGCACCAGAAAGCAAGGCTTTGACTCGACTCGACTTGTTTCTCTGCTCTGCTCGTCTTTGCTGCTGCTGCTGCTATTACCTTAGTTAGCCCCCTCTCTCCTCCATCCATTCGCTACTACCTTACCTTACTCCGTAATCTCTTTTGGCACGCCTGCCGCCCAGTTCTTCCCGTCTTTCACTTTCACTTTTACGTCTTTCTACATTTCACCAAGTCTCTCGGCCTGCGCCTCCTTTCTCGTCTTCCATCCCCCGTTCTCCAGAGCTTCAAGCGTCAACCTCGAAGATATTCGCTGTCTTCCTCCATCAAAAGGCACAGAAGGCACGAAATCCGTCACCTTCATTTTGTCACAGCGAACCTTAATTCTAGCCGCCTGACGTGCTGTTCCCTGCAACCGTTCTCTGCTTTCCACCCACTTTTCGTCCGTCTGATTCGACCACCACCATTACAATCACCTCTACAGCACCACCACGGCACCACCGCCGCCGCCTCTCAGCGCAGCTTCCAACGCCTCCGTCCCCCGAACAAGTCTGGCTTGGCTCCAACTGAGCGCAGTGCCCCCCAGCCACTTCGCCTCGCCCACCCAGTCATTCCATTCGCGCGCTTCCTGCGCGACCGAGGCCAAACCATCTTCCATTCTCCGCGTTCGACCGACTATTTCCAAGGACGTGGCTTCGCCCTTCCTCCTACTCTCTCATTCCATCCATCGTCCTCCGCGTCGATCCTTCTCTTTTCGAGACAGCCGTGCCTCTCGATCTGGACCGCGCGAAGAGCACTGCGAATTGGCCTTTTACGGCCAATATCAGCTGAGTTTAGGGGTTGCGGATTCTGGGAAAGCTTGCCGGACCCGACAAGAAAGGAGGTGAGTGACGACAACTTTTTTTTGGCTTTGGCTTTGGCTTCAATACCGTTCCGAACCAGACACGCACCGACGTCTATCTCATCAACCCATGACTGCGCGACTGTGTCTTGCTTGTCCAGTGGCATGTTCGTTCCATCGTTAGGACTGTTTTCCACGCGCAACATTTGCGTCGTGTCGAGGCGCCTGCTGTATCAGTACGCCAACAGCACCTCGGCCATGTCTTAGACCTTGGAATGAGAGGATGAGGCGGAACTGTGTCATGGATGATCTAGAATGACCACCGACACTTTGTCAGCCCCTGCTGATTCCTCAGCGTTTGGTGTTTGCATGCGTTCCCTCGCTTGACCGGTTTCGCTAATCATCCCCGATTCAGTTCGACAGCATCATGTCCGAGAAGCCACAGTCATCCAACCCAGCCGACGAGATCACACCGCACATTCGAGAAAACGGTCAGTCAAGCCAAGAAATGTCCAAGGAAAAGGTGCTCCTGGCACCAGAGGAAGGTGGAAATTCAAAGAAGGGTAGGGGTCTGCTGCATGTACCATCGAGGTCTTCCTCGCAGCGCAATCAATCTTCTCCGACTTCGACAGGGCTGAGCGGAGTCACAGTAGGCGATTCGAGAAATAGCATCGGCGGACGATCGAAGGAGTCCAAGGGTAGCATTCTGGGACGCCATCGAAATGGCAGCATCGGCAGCCACCGATCCGGCATCGAAACCGAACCGACCAACACCCCTGGCAACACCCAACCGAACTCCCCTGTGAACCCCCCGCAAAAGAAGAAGAAGGGAGGACTCTTTGCTCTTTTCGGCTGCTGCGGAGTCCCCGACAACGCAAACGCCATCGAGAACGGTGACGACGCCGTACACAAACTCGATAAGCTGCCTGCGCGACCGACAACCGCCAAGTCCCGACAGCCCACCCCACAGGAGCAACCTGCTTCATCGAACAAGCCGCAAATTCAGGAAAAGCAGCCGCAACCGGAACAACCAATGACCGCAGGTAACGAATACAAGGGCAAGCGCGTCTCCAACACGACTACGGCCGACGACTCTACCGTCGGCGGCCAGGAGGGCTCTGATTCGAAGCATGCGACCGCTGTTGGCACCGGCGCTAGCGCCAGTACCGCTGCGCCAGCAATTACCGTCGAGACTACCAAGGGCGAGACGCTTCACGAAGCGCAATTGGAAGAGCCGGAAAAGAAGGATGCTGAGGGAGACGAGGTGATGCCGGACGCGACGCCCGAGCCCGAGGAATCCAAGCAGCAAATACCGCCACCGGTGGAGGACGCGCCGACAAGTCAACAACTTCCGGGCCCTCCCCCAGGACCCGCTCCGAACGCCAACGCAGAGAGCGGATCTTTTGACTTGGTCGCTCCCGTTGTTGCCGATCAGAAGTTCCTGCTTCCACCTATTGCTCCCGAACATAAGGGCAGGAAATGCCTTGTCCTTGATTTGGACGAAACTCTGGTTCACAGTTCATTCAAAGTAAATTCGATTGCGTCTTTTCCCTTCAGTTAGTAGCGATACTGATTGTCTGCAGATTCTACACCAAGCCGATTTCACCATACCTGTTGAAATCGAAGGCAATTATCATAATGTCTACGTGATCAAGAGACCGGGTGTGGACCAATTCATGAAGCGTGTTGGCGAGCTTTATGAAGTGGTAGTTTTCACCGCGTCTGTCTCTAAGGTACGAGCCCCGGTATTGCACTACATGTTTCTTCCTAACACCTGACAGTATGGCGACCCCCTTCTGGATCAGCTCGACATTCACAAGGTCGTCCACCACAGACTGTTCCGTGAGAGCTGCTACAACCACCAAGGAAACTACGTCAAGGATCTTTCCCAGGTGGGAAGAGACTTAAAGGACACAATCATCATCGACAACTCTCCGACGTCGTATATCTTCCACCCTCAACACGCCGTTCCCATTAGCAGTTGGTTCTCTGACGCACACGACAACGAGCTGTTGGACTTGATTCCCGTTCTAGAAGACCTTGCAAAGTCGGATGTCCAGGACGTAAGCCTGGTACTCGACGTTACACTTTGAAGCTGAAGATACCAATTTCTTTTCTTCGTTCATCACCTCCGAGGAAATTTGCAGGACCGCGGTCCCATCATAGCGGAAGGCGTTTGGGTTGCGATGGATCGTTTCCAGCAGGTGTAGATGTATCACTGTCTAATCTTACCATATAATGAGCCACTGCGGAGGTACCAGACCACCGAGCTAGCTCACGGCGGCATGTACGCAAAGAGCTCAGGGGCCGCTTTCAAAGGACCTCGAGGGTGACAACTTCTTTGAACAAAAAGCCTCGGAGTCAGAAGGGGGAAAAAAAAGGGGTATCATGGAGCTTGGGACGGACAGACGCCAGGCAGCTTAGAATCTTCCGGCACTTTTGTGTTATCTCTGGCGTCCATGTCTGGAAGTGCAAGGGGGAGAGCTCCACGCTGAAAACACCCAGCTATTCAAGGCCAGTCATCACGAAAAAGGTGGGGAGGGATACAATGGGTCCTTGTATTGGTTTCGTCCGGGCAAAGGATGCCCTTTCCTGTGGCAGGATATTGTTTTCCCTTTGTTCGTTCTCACTTTTGTATTCGAATCGTACACAACACAATCTCACCCACCACATCACTATCCCCTTAAAAGAGTCTGCAAGCAGGCTCTCTCTTTTCTGTCAGCAAAGCCGGCCAACCGTCGAGCGGAAGTAGAGGACAATGGAAACGGAAGGCCTTAGTCGGTTGTACTTCATCATGTGCTGCATAAGCCGGCGCCGATCAGATGGATTGGTTTTAGCTGCAGAAAGCGGCTACCTCCTAGATATACATTATCCCGTCAAATTCAATGAAAGCGCTCAAAATCAACTCGAACCACGGTTGACACTACATATGAAGATTGCGACGCTGCGTGTTAATATTGAGAAGTCAGGATTACCATGTCTGCCACGCGACAGCGTTCATCAGTTGATCGAGCCAGGATGGGTGCTCCAACATGGAGTCGAGTTAGTGCTCTTTACGGGCAGGGGGGGGGACCTGTTTAGGTAGGTTCGCCGTCCCAGGGGTTCTGGAACGTCGGGTCGGAAAATCACAGGACCCTAACTTACTCCCGCCAGGCCCAATGGAATGAATTAGCAGTCGCTTGTCCGCTTTCCAAAACTGTGGCCTCAACTCCCATCCAATTCCACGTCCGGCCGACCGTCACGCCAATTCAACTTCGTTTCTTCAAACGCCAATTCCGAATACTGCAGCGATCTTGGGATCAAATTTTAGTCACACTCCTTTCACAATGGTTAGTTCCCAGATCCCCGAACTTCGTTGTAGAGCACCGAATGGGCCCTCCTCTAGATGCTAGAGCTTTCGCAGGCGACAGCCCTTCGGATACGGCCTGCTTCTTCCTCGAAAGCAGGCGCGCTGTGCTCTTAAGAACACGGATGCGGCTGGTCATCCCAAGCATGGAATGGCCCACTGCTAGCTTCATTTGCGAAAGAGCATTGTCGCTGACGATATCTTGTAACACAGTCCTCCCCCCGTGCTTCCTCTCCCGTCAACTCGCCCGCTGCCGCCTCTGGCGCGAGCGTCGCGCGCCCTTCCTCCCCTACTCCCCCTGGCGGACCCCGTACCGCCATCCGTCGCCGCGCCGCTGCCGACCAGAAGGAGAAGATTGCCAATGCGCGCCCGAGCAGCACGAGGGCCGCTGGTGCCGGCGGCAGCAGCAGCACGATGCTGAGTACGTTTTGCTTGTTTTTGCGAAGCGGGCGCTTCACGTCGAAGAAGCTGGCAAACCTTGAACTACGAAGGGACTTGGGATGCTAACGCGTCTGTGATTGTAGGGCTGTACACTGATGAGTCCCCTGGTCTCAAGGTCGACCCTGTCGTCGTTCTTGTTCTTTCTCTTGTCTTCATCTTTAGCGTTGTTGCTCTTCACAGTAAGTCTCGAGCTTCCTCATGCGCAACGATTTCTGGAAAGAATGGTTTGCTGACACGTGTATTACAGTCATTGCCAAGATCACCCGCAAATTCTCCAGCTAAATGGAGTCGATAACCTTCAAGGGGACTGATGGCGAAGTGATGTCTTCCTCGAAAAACCACATCTGGAAGACGCAGACGCGGCGTTGCCCCCTTAAACCCAATCTGCACGGGCTGCATACCACGACCGACCCAAAGTGGTCCGTTATTTTCTCTGCAGCAGGATACGGAATATCTACGCTATGGACTGATGGTGTGCGCGGGTATTCCTATTTAACCCATACGTAAAAGCGAACCTTCGATGATAATTGATGGCGGAGACTGCGCGCAAGAAGGAGAGGGGCATCTAGGTCGGCTGAGGACCGAGACAGAAAAAGATGACTTTTGATGCGCGCCGCTGTATGATACCTCTTTCTTACAACCTTTATATCTATATCTGCGGCTTTCGGAACTCAGTCTGGTGTCTTGGTGGGCATTTTACGTGACTTGAGATGAAATGATGGGATGCTACGTGTTACCTGGCCCGCAAGTGACCTTGTCCGTCCCCTCCATTCTCACGATCCGGACGCTTACGAAGTGGTCGATCCACTCGTTCCACTACCTATTGTGAGCGGACCTTCATCATTCACGATGTGGAGTTGAAACGGGGAAACGTTGCCAAAGGTATGTTCCCACCCTCAGAGAGCCAATGAAGCCACGATGATAACACCAACTGCTAGATTCAGTAAGAAAGGCTCCTTGTACAGAGTTTTCGGCATCGAGCACTAGCAGTCAGCCAAGTCATTCCCGCAGGTTCAACTTGTGGATTCTTCTCCGAATGGTGTAGTTGGTTTATCACGTTCGACTGTAATGGTTTCCATCCAAGATGATCGAAAGGTCCCTAGTTCGATTCTGGGTTCGGAGAACAACTGTTTTTCGCATTCCTTTTGCTTGGGCTAGCCCGACTTAGCTTGGCTGGACACGATAATAACTGATCTTGTGGTTCCCTATGATAATACTGGAGGCTAAGTAAAGAAATTCTGATAAATCGGTAGCGAGCGAATTGCCGCAGTTACGAAAGCACCGTAAGTAAGTCTTGCCTTTTTGCATCCACTTAGCCATAGACAGTTTGGATCATCTTAATTTGTGACCATGTAACATTGGAGAAACCGCAAATAAGAGGACACGACAACATGGCTCACTATCCAGCGTATCCCCAATGTTAAGTGGATGGAATTTCGGTAATCAATTTCGGGGTTTGGTCTGAAATCGGCCTTCGGTGTTCACCTCCGTTGGCCTTCGTTCAAACATTTCGTCCCCGTAGCTCGATATTTGGAGATGTTGCTGCGTACCACGCCAACAGGCGATTTCGCACCTCGCGGCCGCTCCGCGCGTTGCCAGCATCCCGCTCCCTGTTGCCCTTGACCAGATTTGAAACCTTTGAGGCCATGAAGATCGACCAAACACGAGATGTTCTCGGTGACTCTGGTCGATTTCTTCGGACTAGCAGCCACCAGGGCTAGCAGTAAGAGCTGCGTGTTGTAGTCTAGCACCCTGTCACCTGTGGCGGTGCACAGGTTTCTACTGAAGTAGACCAGACGGCCCCCAATCGTCCCAACCACATCGCTTGAACGCTTGCTGGGCAACGCCCCCCTCATGGAGGATATCCAGCCCCCGGCCCGCAATCCATTGGACGACCCACCTAGCTTGGACGTCATCGCTGCCTGCTTCCTTTCCACGTTGGATATGATAAGGTTGCTCCTCCGTGCGAGCCCAAGCACGCCAGCGGCGGGGCCCAAGGTGTCCCTTGAATGTGACTCCAGATCGCACGGTATGTAGAAGGTGATCCTAGCCTATTTTTCGATGACAAACTACCTTGGGTTGCCTCCATTTTTGCTCTACACGAGTACAGCCAGTAGTAGCTCAAGGGTCTGTCCGCGAGCTTGATCTTGGGCTCCGATAATGAAACGGGGGCTGAAGGTGTTGGTCTGCCACATGCATCTTTAAATCCTGTATCCCCTCAGTCGATCATCGGATTGTTGGCGCCACTGGACGACAACACAATTTGCTCGTCTTTTTGGTGACTGCTCCCCCTCGCACCATTCAGCTTGTGCCTCTGCATTGAAACGGTGCTCCCTTGGCGCATAGTTCTTCATCAACGCGCACCTTTGCCTCAGCCGTGGACAACGCCCATTTTCATGACAACATCTGACTGACCGTGATGTCCTAATATTTCGGTGCTTTTCTTCTCTGTTTCCTACCGCGCCCCTGATTTTCAACCTCATTCCAGTCGTCCGCATCATGACGGTCAACAAAAATCAGGCGGGCGCGAGCGCGAGCTCGAGCTCGAGCTCTGCCCCTCCTCCCGTTCCCCACCAGACCGGCGATTTTAACCTGGACAGAACCGATAGTCAAGAGGTCCCCGATGTCCCTGATGCTCTCGTTTCCGACGGCTTCAGTCTCCCATCCTTGGAGGCTGAAAACGAGGTTCCGCCAGCCTATGGCGAGCTCCCTGACCAACTACACTTTTCCCATTCAGGCGTGGAAGCCGGCGCCAACGTGACAGGTAGGGGGCACTTCTCGCAGCTTGATCTGGATTATAGCTGATATCTGGAAATAGGCGATGGTCGAGTAAATATCAATATTAACCAGAGCGGCAACCGTCTTGCCGAGATCCTCGCCCCTACGATCGCACGAAGCCAGCTCCTTGCCGACAAGCGGCCCTCGGGGCCCCTCCCACCAGCATATATCCCTCCCTCCCTCGGCGGGCAACCGGGTCAAACTCCTCCTCCGCAGCTCAACGTCGTCATACAGATTGTCGGTTCGCGAGGTGATGTCCAGCCTTTCGTTGCGCTGGGCAAGGTTCTGAAGGAGACGTACAGCCATCGCGTACGCATAGCGACGCACTCGACGTTCCATAAGTTTGTCGAGGAGAATGGACTCGAGTTCTTCAATATTGGCGGTGATCCCGCAGAGCTTATGGCCTTTATGGTCAAGAACCCCGGTCTGATGCCCGGCTTCGACACTCTCAAGAGCGGCGAGGTTAGCAAGCGCCGCAGAGGTATCCAGGAGATTCTCTTGGGGTGTTGGCGCTCGTGTTTCGAAGCAGGAGATGGGCTGGGCCCGCCGCCTAAGCCGCACGGCAGAGACGCACCCATGGACGATCCTCTGGGGTTACTACCCGGCGATGCCTCACAAAAGCCGTTCGTGGCGGACGCGATTATTGCCAACCCTCCGAGTTTTGCGCATATTCACATTGCCGAGAAGATGGGCATACCGCTGCATCTTATGTTCACTATGCCGTGGACCCCCACGCGCGCTTTCCCGCACCCATTGGCCAACATTCAGTCAACAAACACCGATCCTGTGATGACAAACTATGTGTCATACGCACTCGTTGAGATGATGACCTGGCAGGGCCTGGGAGACGTCATCAACCGGTTCCGAGAAAAGGCCTTAGATCTGGATCCCATGTCATTGATCTGGGCCCCCGGTGTGTTAAACAGACTACGCATTCCGTACACATACTGCTGGTCACCAGCACTGATTCCGAAACCAAACGACTGGGGTCACGAAATTGACATTTCTGGGTTCTACTTCCTGAACCTGGCTTCGACGTTCACCCCGGATCCTGACCTGGCTGCTTTCTTGGCCGCAGGCCCTCCTCCGGTGTATATCGGCTTCGGGTCGATCGTGGTGGATGATCCGAACGCACTTACGAGGATGATTTTCGACGCGGTTCACCTCACAGGTGTACGAGCACTAGTTTCACAAGGTTGGGGAGGCTTGGGCGCTGAAGACGTCGGACTTCCTGAAGGCGTGTTCATGCTGGGCAACGTGCCGCACGATTGGTTGTTCAAACACGTGTCTGCTGTCTGTCACCACGGTGGTGCTGGTACCACTGCAGCGGGCATCCAGGCAGGCAAGCCCACGATTGTCGTGCCCTTCTTCGGAGACCAGCCATTCTGGGGTGCGATGATCTCCAGAGCCGGTGCTGGTCCGGATCCTATTCCGTTTAAGCAGCTTACGGGAGAGAAACTTGCGGAGGCCATCAACTATTGCTTGAAGCCCGAGACCCTGACGAGAGCGCAGGAGCTCGGTCACAAGATCCGCGAGGAAAAGGGAACTGATCTTGGTGGGAAGAGTTTCCATGATCAGCTGGATATTGATGCCCTCAGATGCTCTATCGAGCCTAGTCGAGCTGCTGCATGGCGCGTCAGGCGTACAAAGGTTCGGCTAAGCCCCATGGTTGCTGCGGTCTTGGTTGGGAGGGGTCTGATCAGGTATTCTGATCTCAAGCTGTAAGTTATCAAGCGCTCCTGACAACGCCCCCTTACTAACACCCTCCAGCTACCGAGCCAAGGAATACATTACGGATGGTCAGCCATGGGATCCCGTTTCTGCGGTGGCATCGTCACTGGTCACAGATATCGGCAACATTGGCATGGCTGTTGCTGATTTTCCACGTGAAATTTTCAAGAGTCGGAGCAAAGGGGACAAGACGCCAGAGCCCCCCGAGATCCCGTTCAAGGAGGGCTCGACATCTCGCATGAGTCTGGTTCCAGGAAGCAACAGGGCTTCGATTACGACTCCAAGCACGCACGCATCTGATTCCTCTACGCAGCTTGGCACTTTGGAAGGGGGCTCTACTCCGACATTGCCGTTATCACCGCGTGAAACCACTTCGTCTGCGACGCCCCCTCACGCATTGTCCAACACCCCATCCATGGTCTTCAGTAAGCCGGACTCGTCTTCCATCGCCCCGACCGAAACAACCACATCCGACCAGTCCCGCATGAGTCAGCCTCCGGGGAGTCCAGGAAAACGCTCTAACATTAGAGATTCCTCACCGGTAGCTGTCGGCGTCGATACAGCTGTAGCAGCCGGTACAAGCGTAAGCCGCATCGTCACCACCGGCGTCAAGACGCCAATGAACGTGTGTTTAGGCTTGGCGAGGGGTTTCCGAAACGCCCCGAGGCTCTACGGCGACGAGATGGTGCGTCCGCAGGAAAAGGTCACCGATTTCTCTAGCGGCCTCAAGGTGGCCGGCAAGGAGTTTGCCTTTGGTATGTTTGATGGCATCGGCGGGCTCGTCATGCAACCTCTGAAGGGCGCCGAGAAAGAAGGCGGGAAGGGCCTTATCAAAGGCTTTGGAAAGGGCATTGGTGGTCTGATCTTTAAGCCTGCTTCTGGTGAGTTTTTCTGCAAGCCCTACTCAATTCGTCTGATACTAACACCCCCAGCCGTTTGGGCCATCCCTGCCTACACCATGCAGGGCGTCCATGCGACGCTCCGAAATGCTTTCGCAACAAGTGTCCAGAACTATATCATCGCGTCCCGCATGAAGCAGGGCCAACAGGACATGCAAGTCGCCAGCCAAGCCGAGCGCGAGGACGTGATTGTACGTTGGAACAACGTCAAATTCGACTTGAAGAATTTCCAAGCGATGAAATTGAAGGAGCAACGGGAGAAGAGAGGTGAAGCCCCTCATTCCCCGGAGCAACCCGACACGGGACTGTCTCCGCCTGCCACGGGCTGGTCGCACACGAAGCACTTGTCATTCGAGGAGCGGAAGAGACTGCACGCCCGCAAGGAAGCTTGGAAGAAGGGCCATGTCGAGGCGCTCGTCCCCGAACTGGAGGGTGACATACCGCCTGCGAGAAACAGTGGCAACACCAGCGCAGCCGAGGACGAAGAGTTTGAGCGCGCCATCCAGGCGTCTGTTGCGGAAACCTCGCGTGGAAACGCGGAGGAAGATGCGAGAGTCGAGCACGCCATCAGGGCTAGTGTTAATCAATTCCGCAGCAGCGGCCAGGGCCTCCCAGATGCCCGGCCTCAGCAAGCCTCCCGCCAGTTTGATGAGAAAAATCCGGATATCTTCCAGAGCGCAGAGCTGGAGATCACGGACGAAGAGTACCAGAACCTCATCGAGCAGGCGATCCAACAAAGCATGAGCGCGCATGCCTCCGGAATCCAGCAAGACCAAGGGCCTCATGAAGACGACGAAGAGTTTCGCCAAGCTCTCGAGGCGTCAAAGAATCCTTTAGCACCGCAGCAAACCGAAGATGACGAGGAGTTTAGGCGCGCGCTTGAAGCGTCAAGAATGCACCACGACGAGGGCGCGACGGACGAGGAGGAGGAGCTGCGGAGAGCGATCGAGGCATCCGAGGCGGCGCATAAGGACCAGATGAGCCGAGACCAGGCGGCGCGGACAGAGGAGGACGTCGTCATGGAGTACGTCAAGAAGCAGAGCCTTGCCGAGGAGGAGTTCCGTCGGAATGCTTCCAAGGGGAAGGGCCGCGCGGGAAATGACGAGGACGACGAGGAGTTGAAGAGGGCGATGGAGGAGAGTCTCAAGATGAGTGGGAAGTCGGGACAATCGAGTTCTTCGTGATGTAATTTGCCCCCCCCTTTTTGCCTCACACTATTCCTACGAGGGACGCACGATAGAGTACATCAAAGATACCATTGAGTTTTCAAAATATTACTTGGGTTTGTTTCTCCAGTACACGCTAATCTTTCCTTTGTGGTATGGCTTGAGCAGGAGTGCCCGGCTCACACTTGAGGATTCCTCGCCCGTCTTTTGATGAGAGCTTTGGCGTGCGAAGGTGTCATTGTGCTCGCGTCGCATACTGCTGGCCGCCAAACTTCGTCCACTGAAACTGGCTCACGCTACAGATGTTATTTGACGACTCTTCTCTACTTCACCGTCCAGTTTGCACACTCTCGTGAGTCCGGCTTATATGCTGCGTATAGCTTCTGAATGTGAGTCTTGATCCAATAGCACTTGCGCTGTCATTCCGCGTCTAAACTCGACCCTAAGATCTGGCATTCCATACGTTGGAAACTCTCAATGAACGAGGCAAGAAGGACGCAGCAAAGCAGCGGCAATCAGCCGAATGCCAGCCCGCTCGCGTTGGCTTCGTCTGATGGCTTGAAACTACGGGATAGTATTTCTGGACGGTGTTTGAAGACGATTGAACACTGCCAAAAGCCAGTATCAGAGACCTGCTACGGTCAGGTTCTCGGAGAACAGGATTTTGCTGGCAATAGGTGATCACCACGAGTTTTGGGATCCGGTCAAGGGAGAACGCCTCCACAACTTCAAGGACGTAGACTTCCGCGTTGATTCGCTTAAGTTTTCGCCAGATTGTTTCTCAATCGCTGTTATCGGAAATCTTTTTGCGGTTGCGTGGGATATCACTGCAGGCATTTCGGCGAGGAGATATGTACGCGTACACTCCGTGCCCTCCTGCTATTGGAGGTTCGCTGAGGTGGTGTTACATTTGCTTGACTTGTGAAGTGACAATGGCGCAATCTCGTTAGACAACGAAAAAGGTAAAGGATTGGATAGCCGTCAAGTTTGAGAAACTTCGTTTCACAGGATACATTATTTCGACTAATCTACCATGGGTTATCAAGGACGGCGACAAGCCTGTATGGCTTCCGCCGGAATTTCGGACGTCGTTACTTGTTGTCAGGGACTCACTGATGGCTCTGGCAGTGGCTGACCAAATCAAATTCTTGCGATTTCTTGAGGCAACTTCCATTAGACCTCTCTTTCTTGCAATCTCTTGTGTCTTTTTAAATTTACTACCCCAGTGACTTCGCTTGGTGAGAGAGCTATACTGTTGGTCAAGTGTTCAGCAAAAAAGAAGAAGCCTCTCAAGTCTGAGCAGTGAACAAATGTCAACGGAGATATGATGACATGGGGGTAAATGGGTTTGAGATGGAGGGACAATTACGCATGACATGTCATAGAGGACAGAAGAGGACATCTAGATATCCGTACACGTACAACATAGTATCAAGGATGGCCTTGTGGCTGTCTACGTCTATATGCCTTTTCTATGTCATGATTTCAGACTCCGAAGTACGCCAGTTCTGTCGATGTGAGTCAAATTTTGGAACACCTCCACCAAGAAAGAACACGAGAGCGTGGCCCATCCGACACCCGTTTACTAATACCACTTCCTCCCATTTTTAAACTTTCATCCTTCATGGAGTAGCATTGCTTACCACTGCGCGCCGTGGACAGGGAAATACTGAGCTAACTGGTCCGAATCGACGTCCGGGTACTGGTCGCGACCGTATGCGGCCGCCAAGATGTCCCGCAGATGTTGCGGCTGTTGTTGCGGTTGCAGCTCGGGCTGCGGCTGAGGCTGGTACCCCGGTTGAGGGAACGCATTCGGATCTCCGAATTGATACTGTCCCGGAAACTGCTGCGGCGGCACTTGCGGGTAGAAAGCATTGGGATATGCGAATTGCTGCAGTGGTTGTAGCTGTGCGTCAAAGAAGGGCTGCTGCTGTGGTTGGAAGACGGGGGCATGCATGTTCAACATTGGCCCAGGGACTTGCTGCTGCGGCTGAGGAGCCTGACCGTATATGTTGGGATGCGGGCGCTGGCCCTGTCGCCTTTGCTGCCGTTGCTGCCGTTGCTGCCGTTGCCGCTGGATCTGCTGTTGTCGTTGTGTTTGCTGCGGCATGGGGTTCGGAGGGGGAGCTGGCTGGGGAAACCACTGGTGATTCTGCTGCTGAGAATGCTGCGCCAGATACGACGGTATAAAAGGGGGCTGAATTTGGCTTTCCTGTTGCACTTGCGGGTTTCCTCCAGGTACCAATTGTGCCAGATCATGGAAGGTAATCCCTTCCATCGACTGAGCGGGCTGGTCGTTGCGTAAGGCGTCGAAGATCATCTCTTGGGGTACCGCTTGAAGATTTGCTGGCTGGAGATAGGCGCTTCCGTCTTGCCTTGGTGGAACGACATAGTGGCCCCTTAACATGGGGTGAGTTAGAGTCATCTGTGACGGCGGAGCGAGGCCTGTGGGCACCCCTTGGTTCCAACCCTCAATTCTCCTTCTCGAAGAGTAACGATGACCGTCTTCCCTGCTATCTTCGTTGGGAATATTTCTTTTCAGGCCCCTGGGCTGTCCCACGAGGATGGGTTCCTCTTCATCTTCATTGTCGTCACCGCCGCCGCCGCCGCCATCAGGCATGTCGTCATCATCGTCATTGTTTCTGTCCCGTTCATCGCCAGGAACGCGAGGCGAGTTGAAGAATTGCTGGGCCCATAGCTGTATGTCGTTGTCTGATTCAAGTCTAGGGTTCCTGAGACTCTCTTCAATGCACTTGAGCAACATGGCCAGGGTCGGACGCTTGGCAGGGTCATCAGCCATGCACTGCATGACGATGTCCCTGAGAGCCAAGTCGACGTCGTTGAACCTCTCATCCTGTAGCGAGCCGCCGTATGTTTCGATACCATTATAAAGCATAGACTTGATGGGGGCCATGAATGCGCACCGGGTGATGGCACACCACATCTGCACCCACAGTTAGCGAGACTCGGAAAAGGGTTGCGGGGGAAAGATTGAACGAACTAT
Source organism: Colletotrichum ledebouriae (assembly GCA_036785755.1). Classification (NCBI taxonomy): domain Eukaryota; kingdom Fungi; phylum Ascomycota; class Sordariomycetes; order Glomerellales; family Glomerellaceae; genus Colletotrichum; species Colletotrichum ledebouriae. The sequence goes on along the minus strand of JAVHLU010000613.1, from coordinate 18,423 downwards.
CAGGCCGATCTGGTAGACGTTAGTGTGCATGCCATAGTTCCCGGCAATTGGTGGTTTGTGCCCGTCGACACGCGTGAACTCGTTGGGCACATTTGGGTCCCACGTGATGCCATCCCACTCGCGAGAGAATTGTTCCTGCAATCGTCAGTGACTGAACTCGATGCGATGCTGAGCTTTACTTACTGGAGCGTAGTAGTACCTCTTTCCTTTTGAGCGGCACCTCCAATAGAAATGTCTCCTGGAAAGAAAGGTTATGTCAGACAAGAAGAGCATTTTAGATGGTACAGAAACTTACGTGAAGTATTCAGGATTGTTTGAGGCTTCGCTGAAGAATTCGGCACCGCCAAAGTCGCTAATCTTATATTTGTCAGCATTCAGTGATGTTGATGAAAGGTCACGAATTTACTTTGAAGAGCGGAAAATCGCCATGATCTGCGTCCAAACCCACGAGAACTAAGAACTACGTCAGCTGAATTGTTTGCCACGACTTGTTTTGGCCAACTTACCATTTTGCGGGTCGAGGTCAAAGTGGACTGTTTGCTGCGGGAACCCTCCATCTCTCGGGATGTATTCATCGAGAAGCTCGTTTGGGTCCCAATCAGGGTTGTGTCTTTTGTGATGCTCTAGTGGCGGGTATCCCATGCCGACAAGTCCCTTCACAACTTCACAATTCTTATTAGCAACAGTCACGGGACATATTGGGAGCCGTGTAAACTTACGACATTGAAATAGCCACCAAAGAGCTTTGGTGGGCCAGGGCGTTCTGCTCCGGCTGGCCTTGTTGAGCCATAAGTGTAGCATTCCGCGTTCGGCGTATTCAATGAGTACAAAATTGCGCGTCCGCTGTCTTCTTATGTCCCAATTCCGGTCTCGCTCCTCAAAGTTCAGTCTCGCAGAGTACTGTTTCTTGTTCGCGTTTTCCGCATCTCTCTGGTCCTTGATTTGCTTCGTACTGTCAAGGATCTGCACGCTGTGTTTGCCGCCCCTGAATTTCTGGATATCAAGTCAGCAGCGGTCCCACCTTGAGCCTCATCAGGAGACTTACATTGAGCGCCCTCTCCTCTTGAGCAAGAGAGTTGTGGGTTTCGTGGACCGCTTTTTCAACTTTGATGACACATTCCTTCCTGACGTTGCATTGATTTTTGTGCTCGACCAGAGCGGCGATGCCGTAGCCGCCAGCGGCCAGGATCTTCTTGAGCTTGATGCCGTAACCCTTGTACTTGTCGTTGCCCTCGTACCAATCGTTGTCTCGTTTTTCAAGCTTATCGTCCATGTATTTTTCATTCTGGGCGTAAGGCACCCTCAGTTGATGTTCCGCGGTGTAAGGCGGTTGTTCGTTTAGCGGCACAACGATGGCGGTGTGGTCTCTTACGACGACCTCGTCTCCTCTGATCAAGGCCATTCCAAATGTGGTGGCGTCCCTAATGCGCTTGGTGTACTGCTCTGGCTTCTCGTCCCATGCCGGACAGGAGCATTTGCCGGGCTCGGCGAATGGATTTCCTCGATTCATGATTGTTGTGTTGGGTCTTTACAATTCAACGTTTTGCGGTTGTTTTGAGATCTGAGTTGCGAATTATGATCCTTTATTAGGAAGGGGTAATCGATGATATATATAATATCTACGCCGGCGACCATTCAATGCCGGTAGAATTCGTTCAAAGGATACATTGTGACGGTCGAGCTATTTTGGGAGACACGGAGAACAAGGTCTATTGTGTAGTTTACCTCTTGTCTTCCAAGCAACAAAGCTCAACTGTTTCTTTTTGCCAGTGAAACTTGCCCCAAGATTTTGAAGCATCTATTGCGACCTGACTCGGCCAAAGTCGAATGGAAGTCTTTGACGCTTGGTCAACGAATCCATTTCCGGACGAGAGACAATGACACTGTCCGCTGACCGAGTCTGCGTTGCATAAAGTGGTTGATGATTGACTTGTTGATTAAAGAGAGTATTGAAGGATACTCCATTGAGACAACTGATCTTAGTGGGACCTCAACCGCGGCTTGGCGAACTCTTGCGTTGGAAACATGAGCTTTATACTGAGGTGGTCATGAGAGAGCAAGGAATGTGAAGTAAGCATTTGTCGGGGCCGGATCCACCCGGCAGAAATGCAAACGGGCAGTCCCAGCTCCGTCGAGCCCCACGCGCCCGCACACGTGGATACGAGTTGCTCCGGCAAATGCGCCGCGATGCATGCATGAGTGAGACTACCTACGGAAAGCACGACACTCCGCATAAGGTAGTTCTAGTGGCTGACCGGGTCTGGCTAACGCACACCGGCTGATATTGTCGGTAAGATCCAAATCCCATGCGCGTGGCAGTTGGGAGAACGGGATATCTTCGTCGTCTTGTTGTCTTGTTGGTATCAGCAGGTGTTGTTCTGCAGGGAATCACTGGTGAAGGGAAGAAGAAGCCAATTAGCCGCGCCGGATGGCATTTAGGCTAAACGCAATTTAATCGGGTCTCGACGAAATTATTCTCCACAGGAGCTTCTTTTCAGCCGGTCCTCAAGAGAAAAAGCGACGCTGACAGAAAGGCCAGGCTAGCAGAGCGGGTAATGCCTGGGTGAAGTGAAGCAACTTCCATCACCCCATTTCACGACCACGGGGGGGATCTGACGAAGAGCCTGCGCCAAAGTCGCAAACCCACGGCAGGCTTCGCACCATCCTGGAGGACAAGCCAAGTGACAAAACCCTCGCACTTCAGAGGGTGCACAAGACAGTGCTCTGCAGTCGAACTACGGCACAGGATAGCCAGTGGCAGGCCACCAAAGCCGCCAGCAGCGACGTTTCTGAGGTCAACCATGCGAGTTTGGGTGCTTGTACAGTTTGGGTTGCTTGTACATGCTCCTCATTAGCTTCCCGCGATACTTCACAGGGTTCTATCCCAACCTAATGACAGCGATGCGGCGGCAAGTTTGAACCCCAAATTTTACCCCAAAACCGGCCTTCTTGATGATTCCTCCCGAAAATCCTCAGGCTGATTTGAACGCGCAAATGGGCGTGTTTCATTGCGTAGCGGCCACCCCTCCTTCCGTTCCTCCACTTCGCGCTGGTCTCGTCACCTTCTGCTAAGGTACGGACGATGCATCATCTGTGCCTGTTGATATTTATCCATGCCAATCGATTTCTGAAATCGCTGAGCGTGTCACGGGCCAGGAACAGCCAGCCGTCTGAACCCTCTCCAATGACTGCTGCCCCTGGCCGGTTGGTTCGCTTTAGGTCAAGCGATCTGTGTGCCGACTCGTTCTTTCCTATCGATCCCTTCCCCGCCACCAGCCTCTCAAACGTGTAATGAGCCGCCAAAACTGTACGGTGATGGAGCCATGGCGTGGGCTTTCTGAATCTTGAGGCGGGCCAGGGCATGGTGGGAGCTGTTGATACAGGCCAAGGCAAGGTCGGAGGTGTATCTGTAGCGGCCGCCTTCATCCCCTGTGATCTAGGTTCCTCTTTCCTCGCCTCCGTCAGGTTGAATCTGCCTGGCAACCACGGCTCAAAGCACCTGACATATATAGGTCTATAAATACGTCGGGTGTATCCTAACTTGTCTGCTCCCCGTGCACCTTTTTCCGCCTTTCTGCCTCCTTCTATTCCTCTCCGTCTCTTCAGCCTTTCTGTGGTTGACTTTTGCCCGTTAATACCCCCAAACCTTTACCAGAAAGACCACCAAACGTCACAATGGCTCCAGCCGTTCCCAACATCAAGCTAAACAGCGGAGCTGAGATGCCCCAAGTGGGCTTCGGTCTGTGGAAGGTCGACAACGCCATCGCTGCCGACACTGTCTACGAGGCCATCAAGGCGGGTTACCGTCTGTTTGACGGCGCTTGCGGTAAGTGAGAGCAACCGCACTTTTCCTCCAGCAAAATCCAGGGGGAAGAATCGGGAAACCAGCTGGAAACCCACATATGCCTACGTCCTCGGCGACATGACGAGCACGAGCAATGGATTGGATGCAAGGAATTGCCGCGTTAACGCGTTGGCTACGATCAATGGCTTGTGGCGGTGGTCTGCTTGGTTCGCCCTCCATGACTTCTGGAAACCTGCAATACCCCTCCTTGACCCCACCATGGATGATCGGTGCGCATTTCTGCGACGACACCGATTTTCCCATCACCGCAGTCTTTGCCAGAAAGCTCTCCGCAGGCCCCCCCCCTGTACACCATGCTTGTTCACACCCCGTCCCTGTTAGTGCTCACTTACACTCGGGTCTCGCCCACGTCTCCCCCGACATCAATCACGCAAACCCAAATTCCACGCGTCTGCGCGCACTTCCCTTGTAATCACGCGAACATCGTACTAACGGCACTTCTTCTACAGACTACGGCAATGAAGTCGAATGCGGTCAGGGTGTTGCTCGCGCTATCAAGGAGGGTATCGTCAAGCGTGAGGAGCTCTTCCTCGTCTCCAAGCTCTGGAACACCTTCCACGATGGCGACCGCGTAGAGCCAATCGTCCGCAAGCAGCTTGCCGACTGGGGTATTGACTACTTCGACCTCTACCTCATCCACTTCCCCGTCGCCCTCGAGTACGTCGACCCTTCCGTCCGATACCCTCCCGGCTGGCACTACGACGGCAAGTCCGAGGTCCGCCCTTCCAAGGCCTCCATCCAGGAGACCTGGACTGCCATGGAGAGCCTCGTCGCCAGCGGCCTCTCCAAGAGCATCGGTGTTTCCAACTTCCAGGGCCAGCTCCTGTACGACCTCCTCCGCTATGCCAAGATCCCTCCTGCTACCCTTCAGATCGAGCACCACCCATACCTGGTCCAGCCTGATCTCATCAAGCTGGCTGCTAACGAGGGCATCGCCGTCACCGCATACTCCTCCTTTGGCCCAGCTTCTTTCAAGGAGTTCAACATGGAGCACGCCACCGACTTCGTTCCTCTCTTCGAGGAGCCCACCGTCTCTGCCATTGCCAAGAAGCACGGCAAGACTGACTCTCAGGTCCTGCTCCGCTGGGCTACTCAGCGTGGCCTTGCTGTCATCCCCAAGACCAGCCGCAAGGAAATCCTCGCCCAGAACCTGGACTGCACTAGCTTCGACCTTGAGCAGGCTGACATTGACAAGATTAGCTCTTTGGACCGCAAGACTCGCTTCAACCAACCCGCAAACGTAAGCCCCCCGAGTGGTATCCCCATCATCGTACAGTTTGCAGCTAACATCCGATCAGTACTTCCCTACTGAGAAGCTTTGGATTTTCAGCTAAATGATCAGCTTATGATTCGTTGATCTTATCCCACTCATCCTACCTGCAAGCAACAGCGCCCGCTCTTGGAAGTGGCCTGTTGATGGCCCATGACTGGCGGTGTGCAAGGGGGCCATAAACAATGTCTGTCGAAGCATGCACGCCATGCATTGTATCTAGTTAATCGTCTCCCTTCGGCGTGACTGTGGTCTGCCGTTAGAATACAACCAAAGCTGCGACCAGAACAATTTTCACCATTTGTGCGGCGTTGCAACGTGTTCATGCTTGATATCGAAATGACCACGCCCCCGTCCTTGGAAATGCTACCCTCCATGCTCCGCAAAAGTAATGGCTGGGACACTGCTCGGTAAAGAGGTATCTCAAGTGAAATGAAGACCCTGATATGTTCATTGATCTCTGCCCCGCCCTCGGGTCTCTAATCAAACGCCAAGAAACGCCATGCCAGTCTCATAAACCCATGCTACTTGACCGGAGCAAGCAACTACGATTTGACAAAAGCTAAGAACCCGTTAACGATAAGAACAATAGTAACTGCTAGCTGTTGGGAAACTTACTTGCGTCAATCTGTGATAATTGAGGCAGCGCCAGACGAACTTTGTTTCGGTAGACCGCAGGTCCCTTGAGCTGTAACGGGTTCCCTTCGAAGTAGACTGTCGTCAGTTGCTCCTTGTCACGCAACTCTTTCTCGACCTCGTTAAAGTCGGATATCTGATTGTAGCTCGCCCAGAACTCCTCCAGGTTCTTCAAAGGCTTCAGGCCCTTGATGCTCGCGACAGCGTTGTTGGAAATATCCAGCACGCGGAGCTTCTCGTTCTGTTCAATGCCCTCCAGCGACGTCAGGGCGTTGTGCGAGATGTACAGTTCCTCGAGGCTGGGCACGTCCTTGAGCGGTGACAGATCGCGGATGCGGTTGGACTGGATGCTGAGGATCTTGAGGTTTGTGAGCCCTCCCAGGCCATTCAGCTCGGTGATCTTGTTCTTGGCAACCCAGAGCTCCTCCAACTTCTTGAGCGAGTCGAGGTTCTGCAGGACACGGATGCGGTTGGAGCCAAGCTCGAGACTGGTCAGGTTCTCGAGGCCGTCGAGGTTTTCAATGGTGCTGACCTTGTTGGCGACGAGGAAGAGCTCTTTCAGTTTAGTCAGGTGGTCGACGCGCTTGATGTGCTTGATCTTGTTGAAGCTGAGGTCGAGACTGGTCAGGTTAGTCAGGTCTTCGAGGCCGCGAATGTGAGAGATGAGGTTGTCGTAGAAGTCGAGGTCCTCGAGGGTCGGAGCAAGGGCGGAGAGGCCGTCGATTTCTTGGATGCTGTTCTGGCGCAGGCAGAGGCGGACGACTTTTGTGAAGCGCTCGAGGCGCAGGGCGGGGATGGAGGAGACGCGGGCGTGTGAGACGATGAGTTCGTCTGTGTCTAGGTCTTCGCCGTCGAGCAGGTCTAGAGGAGGCAACATCGTGGTCAGAATTCTTCTCTGTCTGAGCCTTAGGGTAGGTTTGTGGCGGTGGGAGGAGCACATATGCGCTTACCTTCGTCTGCGGGGAGTTCCTCGCCCGGAATGACGTTCTCGTCGTCAGACTCGGGGTCAGAGAGAACCTCCGGGTTGGCCAGAACGGCGGTCCGCTGGACTCTTAGTTTCCCGTCCCATCCTTTGCTATTCCGCATCCCGGGACTGGCCTGGCCATCGTGGCGTGGAGAGCCTTCGTCTTCAGGGAGTTCGATGCGCGGAGACTGCCTCGGCGAGTGCTCTGTCGGGGTTTTGGGGTCGACGGAGCCGGTCATGATGGCTTGTTGTGAATTGTGAGCGGATTGAGTGGGGTGATGTTTCGGGTTTTCGGTGGGTGTGTAAACCTCGATCTTTTTCTTCTCTGATGGTTTTACAGTGAGCGGCAGGTGGTGATTGTATAGTGCGATTTCAGCGACGTAAGCGGGGTTGGAAATGGGAGTTGAAGAGGGGTGGGATGGGAAACCGAAGGTCGAAAATTCGTCGATGGAGGGGTTCGTTGTTTACGAGACGATCAGGTTTCTCTATGTCGCATGCTGATGTGGGATGTGTAGGTTGGCACTGGACGAGGGTCGGTTACTGTTTCCAGCAGGTCTTGTTCTGAGTCTGCCTGGTTGTTTTTATTATGCCCGCTGGGCGTTACTGAATGACTGCACTGTAAGCTTGCAGAGGTAGGCAATGAGGTGAAAAGTGACGGGGATGGGATGGCTGGTGTAACTCCTGCGGCGTCAGTGACGGCCTGGAACCATGGCGAGGTTTGCGGGCACTGGATTGGCGGACTGGTCCTAGATCCACGAGGGACGTTTGGCGCTAGAGTATGACGTCCCAATGGGTCTCCTGAGCCAAAATCACGCCTTGGAATGAAACCCCTTGCCGTCAACTGATGTGCATAATTGAATGGAGGTCGTCTATTGCGTCTTTCCAAAGGAGTTCCCGTTGTGCCGTCACGTTGATCCAGCTTCTGACTGTCTCAGATCAGCGACACAGTGGCTTTTGGCTTTTCCCAGACGGTTCCGATTACAATTGGCGGGTGACGGCAACACACGACGCCCCAAATCTCCCAGCGACGATCCCCCAACCCCCAAGAAAAGAACTCATAAAAAAATGAACGCGGCCTAGAGGAGATTGGGCTGGAATCCTACACTCCTCATCATTCAATTAAGCCGTCTTCTTTGCCGGCTACCTTAGACTGCCATGCCTCGGGTCTCTGGACAGAACAAGCTGCATGCCCGTCACATCGCGCAAGACCAGTCGTCTTTGAACACATGCGTGCCATGTCATGACCTTCCGCCCATTGAGAGATGCTGATTTGCGAATGCGCTTGACCCCGAGCTGACCGCCGCGACCCTTTTGCCGATGCGCCTTCGCGCATGCAATCAGAACTTCCATCCTTCCATTCTCTCAGGGTCCGGTACCAGCACCCCACGCCCGATACAAGTCTCCATGTCTCGCAAACGGTTGTGATGCGTACCATCCGCCCATCCACGATTGGCCTTCTCCTGCGTCGTCCTCGTCGTCTGCACCCACCCCTCGTCACCTTTCCATGGCAAGACACGTCTCTGCTGGCATCGTTGCCGCTGCCGCTGCCGCCGCGCCTCGGCGTCACTACCCACAAGAGGCAACTGCACGCTGAGACGCTGCTGTTGCCCCCTCTGGTCTTCGGTGGCCTTCTAGGCGCTCTCTGGACGTGGAAGTGTCTCATGATGGTCATCTTCCAGAATAAGATCATCTACATGCCAGGGCTTCCCCCGAACGCACGCCGCGAGCGGATCGAGGACTACGTGAAACAGTGTGCGGGGGTGCGATGGGAGGAGAAAAGGGTCCAGGCTATCGACGGGACGCGTCTGGCGCTCTGCGTAGCCTCGGTGACATCTACTGGTGACGAGACGACCACGTTGCCCGACGGTCCCCTCGCCGTGCCGGCGATCTACGTCCTCTATTTTCAGGGTCCGCCTCATCCCCCGCCGCTGCTTTCTCTGAGCGATTGGGTCATCCTCCGTTCAAAAGCTCACGATTGGCAACAGGAAATGCGTCGTCCATTCCCCCGCGACTGCCGGACCTGTCGTGGGTTCTCCGGACGCTGCAGCAGCAAAGCAAGCGGCCCGCGCGATACACAATGGTGTGCCTGAACTACCGCGGATATTGGAGGTCGAGGGGTCGTCCCTCCGAGAACGGCATCAATCTGGATGCGCAAGCGGCTCTGCGCTGGATTGGGCAGACGCATGAGGAGACTTCCAGGCACATGCAACAGCAGTATCAGCCACCAGCACTGGTAATCTGGGGTCAGAGCATCGGCGCTGGCGTAGCCACGAACCTAGCTGCCTGGGACGGGTTCCCGCCCACGTTGCGGCTCGCGTCCTTGGTCCTCGAGACGCCGTTCACTTCCATACGAGCCATGTTGGGAGCGCTGTATCCCCAAAAATGGGTGCCATACCGTCATCTCTGGCCGTTCCTGAGAAACCATCTAGACAGCTGGTCGAACCTAGGCGCAATTGCGCGGAACCACCGGGCCGGTTCGCGCCATGAGAAACCTCGGGTTATAATAGTGGAAGCTGGCAAGGATGAGCTAGTGCCGGCGGATCACGGCGCCAAGCTTGTCCGGCGCTGCGAGGAGGTCGGGTTAGCCGTTCACAAAGTGACGGTTCGTGGAGCTTTCCACAATGATGCCGTCACTAGGATAGAAGGGCGCAGAGCCGTTGCGGACGCCATCGAGCAGGCCGCTGGCGAAGCTTTAACTTGCAGGAAATGACATCAAGTGAAGCCTTCATGGGTCATTCACAATTTTGGACGGCATGAAGGTGTGATCGAAGTGGATGAGGAGACCCCCAACGTTCTTCCGGCGGGTTGGTTCCGGAATTCGCGTTCGTTCAAGATCAAGGGTTCAGGGAGCTAGGATTGCTCCCCGATATTGGAGCGGGAAGAAACTTGTGAAACCTCTGCTGTACGGTAAAAAAAAAATTGGTCATGATCAGGGGCAGTTCCAATTTGCCTCGACGATTATTTTTCCAAAATCCTGGATGCTACGGATTGAAACGATAGAACCGCACGGCAGCTCCGCTGGTCTTCGGGTCATGGTAAAGGAATGACGTCCGTCAATCCTTGGGAGGAAGCTGGCGCTGCCTCAAGTCGACCCTTAGAAGGCATCAACAGAGACTTGTCAAAGTCCATAAAGGAATACGGTATCCTGAAGCTCCTCTCGCCAACATATGTATTCTTGCCCCTGGCGGAACAGTATTCGGGCAGAGGATAAGAGGTCTGATTATAACGGCATTTCTTCTTCCGGCTGGAGCTTGGACGTCCGTCGCCGCCCTAACGTAGATCTTTTCCAGGCAGCTTTTCGTCCGAGTAAGTCCAGACTTCACGAAGACCACGCCCTGCATCTCTCCTGTAGAAGTAATTTTGCACCGTCAGTTGCTTGGGAGGCTACCTGGCTCCTGGAGCACACAAGGCAGCCCCTTGAGATTAGAATTTAGGTAGCACGCCGCAGCCCAGAAAAACGGCTTTCTGACTCGCTGAACCGCTATCCCTGCGTGAATGGCTTGCTTTTAGCATGGTTTGCCCAGTCTCCACTGTCCGCCAGTGCGTGACAGTGCCCGCGCCAAGCAAGCAGATGACTGGAGGCAACCGGCCCTTGTCCCACTGGTAGGTCATGTGATATCGCTTCTGAGACGTGTATACGGTCCGTGCCACGAGTCGCGGTGCAGGGATAGGAAGACGCGTCCAATGACTGATGTCGCCAGGCCTCATTCTCTGGAGATGCTGGGCATTGTGCAAGGTTCTTCTTGTTTCGTACATATATATCCAGGCTCGCTGTTCCCATCCTGAAGTTCCTCGCTTCTTCTCCTTTTTTGTCACAGGCGCCTTAGGTAGGTCATCACTTTCATCATAAGCCGATCGCAGCAAACATTTTCATCCATCTTTTCCGTAATTTCTTGATATTCTTCCTCAATCGCTTCTGACCTTCAATTTCACTGTGATAAAAACTTGATCCTTGCATTTTCGTCTTGCCTCGACCGGGTGCTACCCACCAAAATGTTCAGCCGACGATTCGAACCCTCGCAACAAAAGAGCTTCGGCAAGGGCCACAAATCATCAAAGTCCAGCTCGTCCTTCAGCAAATCCAGCGGTGTCTCAAAGTCTCGCCGCGATTCTCGGGTCAGTCGGCGCCCTACCACAGCGTCTTCGTCCGCCACCCACGACACCGACATGTCAAAGTAAGTCTCATCTGATCATTTCACGTCAGAGTTCATCTCGTCTCAACAAACATGCACTGACCTTTCGCCCGAACCAGCAACCTCACTTCTGCAATCGTAACACTTGTCATCGGTACCGAACAACGCCTCTTTGCCGCACACGAGGATGTCCTTTGCGCATCCCCCTTCTTCCAGGCCGCCCTTAGGGGTGGAAACTACGTCGAAAGCTCCCCATCCTCATCAGCCGCCCCTGCTCGACGCATCGCACTACCCGATGAGGAGCCCGAGATCTTCTCGTCCGTGCTCGAATACTTGTACAAGGGCGACTACTACCCGAAGCTGGTGCATAACAAGAGGCGGAACTCTTGGGAGATTGAGCAGCCGTCTGCTGATGGCAAGGCTATCGAGTCGACTGTCTATCATCATGGTGTTGATGGCGACCTACTCAAGGATACCGTCATATACTGTGCCGCGGAGAAATACGGTCTTGAAGAGTTGAAGCGGGTTGCCTTGAGGAAGCAGGGTCTTCGTGAGTTTCTTCACTCTCTTCCAGTTCTTCGAACTGTCGAGCTAACACAATCCACAGAGTCTGGCATTCAGTGCAGTACCATATTGGCTTCTGCCAGATACGCCTACGCCAACACTCCCGATACAGACTCGAAGCTGCGGGCTCACTATCTCGCCCTGATCATTCGCAGCCGCAGCACTTTCAAACGGAGTGGCACCATGCAGTTGGAGATGTACAACGGTGGCACACAGCTCTTTTTCGATCTCTTCGTTGCGCTCTGCAACCACGTCGACGATATTTCGACTGCGTAAGTCGTGAAAGTAGGCCATTACTTATGTTTGCTAACTCATCAAGAAACACCCCTCGCACACCTCGCAGCGGTCGTGGCTTTTAAGCCAGGTGCTCACATCATGGCTCTCATCTAATAAGCTGCCCATTTTCTTCTCATCTCATCTACTACTTACCAATACCCGCCTCAAAACCTAATGACTTGACGTTCTCACTCAGTTTGATTCTTGTTTTTCTTTTAGTTTTGGTTTATGGCACAGGTGTTGGTAAAGTCCCCTATTCCCTTCCGGTTTTGAATCAGCAGAATCCTCAAAATAACCATAAAGTTCGAGGGCGTTGGGAGTCCCAAACTATACGGGATAGGTGATGGCGTTTTCGGGCTGTCGTCTTTTGCATTCTTGTTTCTTTTTTCTTTACGATTACTTTCTCACGAGAAACCCTTGTACTTTTATAAATCTTGTCTATGGATAGATCGAGAACTATCTCCTGGAAGAGGAAATTATGAGAACACTTGACCAATGACGGGCATGGGAGCCTTCTATTGGAGTCCTTGGGTGAGAACAGCCCTTATGGAGGCCACTGAGAGGAATTTCTGCCGGGATTTATCACCGTTATTTAAAGTCGGATCAAAAGGCGAAGGACGGAGCTCAGACTGCCTGTTTCACGAGAACGAACACTGTAAGACTATCATTCTTCACGCTCGCTTTACATCGTATGTCAAAACCGGAGTTGTTACGCATATTCTTACTGCGCAACATGATTTTGAAGCTATTCTTAACACAAGAGATGTAACACAAGAGATGTAAACTTTAAGAGGACAACAAAATGTGCATCTAAATCGTGCAAATTCGGTTCTGGTCCATGTCTTCCCACGTCTTCAAACACGTTCTTACAAACAACCCGGCGAAACGGCCTGGTGTCTCAGTGCCCATCCCAGATACCCCTGTGAACGACCGTGAATGCTCGAGGCAATACCCTCCACACTTGAGAACAGTGGCGAACCAACCATCATCTGTACCCCTGCCTATCTCTGTCTTCGCCCCCGGTCCATCGAGGAACTTTCCCGGCTCCTAGTCCATCACTTCAATCATTTCCTCGCGCCGCCGAGGCTCAATCGGTCCCCCTTCCCCCTTCCTTCGATTTTCATAAATGAGCGAATCCACCTTGATGTGAGTCACGGTAAATATCAGACCCTCTTCAAACTTTTGTCTGGATTTTAAGACGGGTGTCTGGGACCGATCACACCCCCAGCGGCCCACTTCGGCGGATGCAAGCACTCAAGTGATCCCTGTAACGCACGGGGTTGGTGAGACGTTAGTAACTGCGCCGTCGTGAATTTTGCTCTTTCCATGACAGGGAATTGGAGTAGATGTCTGCTTTGGATGCAACCGACGGAGAAGTCTATCGAGAAGAAATGGGCTTGCCAATCTCCCTGCTTGGGGAAATAGGTGCATCTGAAGTGGGTGGGCGCAATGTGCACGACGGGAGGCGGACTGGCACACTTGGGATTCACGCTGGGCGGGGTTTTGTTCGTCGTAACCATTGCGAATTGCTGTTGCTGCTTGGGCTACCAATATATGAATATGAATTTAACTTGGCTGGAACTCCTGGCGCACCAACCGAGTGCTGCGATCAGTATTCACGAGGCACTGCGATTGGGACACCAAAGTTACAGCTCGGCCAAACACCTTCTGTGCCGCTATGCCAAGTTAGTAGACTGCGTTCATATAGGCTTTGTTTAGTGTTAAAGTTTCATCTCTATCAATAGTGATCTAATATACAGGCTCGCATGCATCACTGCACCGCTAAGCCTGTTCATCTACAACGAGCCAGCCTTTTCGTGGATGGAAAACTTTTGCCACAAGGGTGAGAAAAGATGTCGCTGCTTTTGAAGTGCACGGCTGGGGTGTCAATCGGTGTATCTCATTCTTCGGCCGGTAAACCCCGACGCGGTCAGTCTTGTTGAGAAACATCTCCACACCACCAACACCGACCTTACCAACAATGGGTTCGACTAAACCCCTGTTCCGGGGAAAGCCCCGTTCTTGGATAGGACGACGATGCCGCGCTCTCGGGCAATGTAGCCCTTCATGAGGTTCTGTGGTCGGACGTGTTAGTGACTCAACATCTTGATGAGGTGGAAGACTCTCTGCCAATGATGGGTGACCGAAACAGTTCGTCGTCACCGGTTGATGCCTCGGGTGCGAAAAGTCAACCTTGTGACGGTGTTGCCTAGAAGGCAACCGAGCAGCGACGAATGATATAAAATGGACTAGGAGGCAGATAGACGCGCAAGGAAATTCCAGAGCCCTTCTCGCCAGATGAGGCTCACCGAAAGGGCCGTATACAGGCAGCCTACCACGCGGCAATGAATGACCCCGTTCGAAAACAGCGAAGAAAATGACGCCACGTACCTTGTAAATCATGTTTGCCAGCAAGCACTCAACCTCATCCGGGTCGACAGTCTCTTGGCTGCCGAGGCTGATGGCAGCGGCGAACTCGGCGACGGGAACTCTGGTCCGGCGGATGGGGTCGGCACCGTCCTTGGCTTCTTCGAAACCACCCGCAATGAAGACTTTGCGTAGGAGATTTCGCAAGGCTATATCGCGACCGCGTTCGAGGGTCAGGTAAATGCGGCGGCGGACAAACTCCTCCTCGCCCTCTTGAAGCGCCAGGTCGAAGTTTCGGAGGTCGCCTTTGCGGATGCAGCGGGCCAGCGGCATGAAAAGCTTCTGCAGCCGGGGGAAAGGCTCGAGAAGTCTGGCGCTTGGGAGTGTGTGCGTTGTGAGCAGATGGCAGGGTATCAAATAAGTGAGGATTCTCCTGTGTAGGATATTAGTGGGTGGGCCGTAGATGAATTCAGCATGACTTGCTCTTGGTTGCTCTTCGCGTCCTTGTGGCAGAGGGACCACGCCTCGGTGAGATGCTTCTCGGCCTGTAACATGTTGGTAATTGATTAGAAAAACTTCCCGTGCGGCTGTATTACCTCGACATAGTTCTCCTCTAAGAAAAATAAGACACCCTCGTAGAACTTGAAGGTCACGCGTTGTGACTTTGGGAAGGCCTCCAATGGTGGCATGTCGCCGCGATTCGTTGACAATGCTTTGAGGATTGTTCTGCTCAAACTGGCAGAGTTGAGCTTGAAATACGTCTTGAAGAGAAGATTGATGATGTAGTATATGGCCCATTTTCTCGAGTCTTCAAGAGGTGCTCTATGAAATGTCAGCGATGACAGACAGTCTTGACGATTTTGGCTGAAGTACCTGTCACTCAGGCACAGTGTGAAAATGCGCTTCAATTGCTGCTCGCAGTCACGAAGCTGCTTCTGCTTCTCAAGATCTGGATCAAAGTCATCGCCCAGCTCCATGGCATTGGCGCTGGCATCGCTGGTGTTGCGCTCCTCATCGGAGCTGATGGCAAATAGGCGCAAATGCTTGCCTGCGGTGTATAGACATGGTATCGTCCAGGCTTCGAATTCATAGTTGGTGTAGCCACGAATGAGGGCGGTTGTGAGTTCTTTCCATGCCTCATATACCTTCGTCCATGAAGACGACTGGAACCGGTGTTAGTCGCAACGATTTCACTGTGGCACTATCAGAAGCTCACCCTACCTCCAGCACTGGAGTCGCCCTCCACCTTGAGGATCTCGCCAACGGCTTTCCAGTAGGCCGAGTACACCTCAACCCAGCCGTTCGTCTCCTCGTAGTCGAGCTTGAACTTCTTAGATCCCGACGACCGACTCTGGAGCATGTACTTGATGTCGCCTTTGACGTCTTGGGAATTTGTGCTTAACCAAATGGAGCGGAGCTTTCCCGGTTTGTTGATAGGGCTGAAAGGCTGAAAGGTTTGCGCAAGCGCGTATCCTGACCTAGCCTTGTAGGCATTGCGAAACTCCTCAAAAAGGCCCTCCATGACTGTCTCCTGGTGCAGCGACACTGGTAGTGAGCTCTTGGTGATGAGAGGTCAGGGTCTTGGATTATTGCGAGAATAGTCGGCGAATGTAACTTTGTTCTGCCCTTTACGAAAGAGGGAAAACGGCCTTGGAAACAAACGCAGCCGATTGCCAGCGGCAGTAAATGACCCTCTAAGACCGCAGGGTGGTGTCGTCTCCTTGGTAATGCCCGGTTCTGAAGGAAGATCGTACTGCGATGTGATTGGTCACAAAAGGGCAACGACGACCGGGTCCAGATTGCCTCTGCTGTCAGGCAGCAACATAGATGCGGCCCTCAAAACCAGGCATCCCCACCATTGCTGAATTCCTCGTCCACGCAGCCACAGCCAGCTGAACATGGCTGCCCGGATGGGCAAGTGGGACCCACAAACCAGCCACAGCCCTTACCCCACAAGGCCCGGCCGCGCTTAGGTTGGCACACAACATCACATTTCTCCAGGCACAAATTCTTTTTTTCCTTTCCCTTTGAATCGGAACTGACCCTGCAGCAACCACCACGATATCGGATATTCGACCATCGGCCAGCTCTTCAAAGTAAGTGACCAGCGCCTTCACCGGCTGAGAGGAACGTTTGCTAACGGCTGATCAGATGGGTAAGCGAAATTTCTCTCATCTCTTCCCCGCGAAATATGGATGCGAAAGCGCGACACCGATGAAATTTGCGAACCGACGACAAAACTTTTCGATGCCGATGATGATGCGAACCGACAGCTGCGACAGAACGTCAGGAATTGAATGGCCATGGCCACCAGTTCTCCTCCATTCGTGACGAGGTTGTCTCGAGTGCTTGACGTGCCCCTCTTCTTGAGGTAGTAACATCGAACGCCGCTGTCGTGATCCAAAACGTCAATTTTTCCACCGACGGAAGAACGCCTGCCTATGCGTACCCGTCGACGACTTCGAATATCATTACTTCCACTTTGACGCGACGCCGCTGCCTTCCACCTCTCTCCGCTGTAGTTACGCATCCTCCGGTCATCGCGAACGAAATCGAATCTTCTCAACAGGGACATTCTTTGGCTTGAGGCGACAAGCGGCTAACAGGATTTGGTCAGGTCGTCTCACGGAATACGAGGTCATCGGGCGCCACTTGCCCACCGAGTCCAACCCGACTCCTGCGCTGTACCGCATGACCATCTTCGCCCCCAACATCACGGTTGCGAAGTCCCGTTACTGGTACTTCTTGCGTGGCCTGAAGAAGGTCAAGAAGGCCACCGGTGAGATCGTTAGCGTCAAGGAGGTATGTAGCCTGGGATCGGCTTCCATAGCTCTACGCAACACTTCAGGGACTAACGCAATGCCCCGTAGATCCACGAGAAGCACCCCCTCAAGGTCAAGAACTTCGGTATCTGGATCCGCTACGACTCCCGCTCCGGCACCCACAACATGTACAAGGAGTACCGCGAGATGTCCCGCACCGACGCTGTCGAGGCTCTCTACTCCGACATGGCCGCCCGCCACCGTGCCCGCTTCAGGTCCATCCACGTACGTCACGTGCTCTTGTTGACGACCGAATTTGTAGCCCAGATCACTAACACGTGGCGATGTAGATCCTCAAGGTCGTCGAGCTCGAGAAGGTTGAGGATGTCAAGCGCCCTTACATCCGCCAGCTCCTCACCAAGAACCTCACCTTCCCTCTTCCCCACCGCGTCTCCAAGATCTCCAACCAGAAGATCTTCAGCGCCAAGCGCCCCACTACTTTCGCATAAATCATTGTGCGGCGTTGTTTCTCTGGTTTTTGACAAATGGAGGGGTGGGCTACTACTACTGGCAGGTGTTCACTAGGTCTCATGGAACTATTCACATTTGCTTTCTGAAGGCGGGGGCCAACAAAAGAATGAAATGAAGCATCACAAATTAATTTCGAGCATGGCCAATGTGGGAAAAGAAAAAGAGAGAGCGTCTACTGATATACCCGGCAAACGACGATACCGGAGTACGAATCTCGTGAATCATGACCTTGTTTGTGAGGCAATGCTTTGAGTGGTTCAGCTATAACACACACAGGCCGGCTTAGCGATCTCTTCGAGCTCGTTGGTTGGGATTCCTGGAAGGTGTAGCTACAGATCAATTCAAGTCCGTGAACCAAGACACGTTTATTTGGTGGAGTTGCGAGGACGTGATTTGTTTGTGCTATCTGGTTAACTCCACTGATAGAACGGTTCCCATCTCAAAACTAAGGTACGGCACTCCAAGCGATTCTTATTCCCACCAAGGTTGCAGATTTCTTAATCTACCCTAACAGAACCTTGGTGATACTCTGAAGTAGTCCTCGCTGTAAGAACCAAGGTCAAGGTTGATTTGGAACACCCAAGCTGCCACTTCGTTATGATGTCGACTAAAACCCCATGGAAAATAGGCCGTCTCGGTTCTTGACCCCAGAGATTGATAGGCGTTACATCTACACATACATATCATACACCCACCCCCTTCCCTCTCTTCTCACACGTCCCCAGGCGACCTCTCCGTATTCGCGTCATCCACAAACTCATTCCACGTGCTCCAATCCCACGAAAACTCCCCAGCATCCATCGGGAACCCAAAGTGATTGATCAAGTCCTTTGGGTGTTCCCATAACGGCGTGCCCCCAAACATCATAGGCGCCGCCGGCACGATGGGAGCCTCCGTCGGCGGAGCATCTACCATCATCGCCGCTCCCCCAGTACCACCGCCGATAGGAGCAACTACACCAACACCGACATCCGTGGGCGTTATGTGTGGTATTGGCGCAGTCGAAGGCATCGCCGGATGCCCACCCCCCCCCCCCCCCCCCCCCCCCCCCCCCC